>PVHX01028902.1:0-17555 GCA_004024805.1 Geosciurus inauris
CTTTTCCAGGGAGTGTAGTAATGGGGGTGAGGGCATACACTATGCATAGAGATGGAGTAAAGGCTTAAGGTCCCAGCTGTGGTGGGCATGGGCATGAAAAGCTTACCTTGGCTCAGAGACAGGAACATCAGGCATGTGATCAATGTCAAGCATGAGCTGGCCTGAGCCATGCTGAGAAGCAGAGAGTCTCCTGCTTAAGGAGCAAACCTACAATCTCTATTAAAGAAAACAGGGGAAAAGGTTCTAGAGGTAGAGATCAAAGCACCTATTATCTTCCTCACAGCCTCTCACTCCCCCCCCCCCAATCCTGAAATCCTAAAAGCCAGAAGACCCTCTGAGATACCCACACCTTCAAATACTTCCCTTGAGAGTTTGTGCATTATATAGACCAAGTAACTCAAACACAGTTCTGATTGTGGCTAAGGCTTTAGTACTTCTAGAACTTTTTATACCAAAAACACTATCTTCTCCAAAATGTAAGGGGAGCAGGCTGTGTTAGAGGTGCCCTCCTCCTGTAATATCACTTACCTGTCGGCTGGGACTGAAGTGTGCGATCAGGCCAGTCAATGGTAGTTCCTTTAGAGCAGGATCTGAGGAAAGAGCCATAGCATTTGAGCAAGGAGAGGGGCAAGAAGTGTCAGAAGGCCTACATAGGGCAATGTCACACTTCCTGGCATCAGGAGTACCCTCTTTCTGGTCCACTCTGGGAATGGTCACAGATGAGGTCCCCGTCCCATAAACAGATTGGCAAATGTTCCAAGTGAAAAGCAGGTTTTCTCCTTCCCTAGAAGCAACCAGATGCCCAGTTCCCATGACCCTAGACAAGCCAGGTAGGAGCAGAAGCCTTCCAGGAATCACAAGGCCTAAGGAGAGAGGGAGGGCAGCAGAAAGAGGGGTGGAGAGTGTGTGAGCCTGGAACAGGACATCTGTAGGAGCCAGGGACAGGGGAGGCAGCAGGACAAGAGCATTTCTGCTTGGGGAAGTGGGGAAAGTAGTTTAAAATTCAGGTAAATTTTCACTTGTTCAGCATCATACTGTGAAAGAAAAGGCAACTAAACATAACTCTTCTCTCTTCCAGTCCTTTTTCTCTCCTATCTTCCTTGTCTTCTTTTTAACATTGTACTGTTCTCTCTCTTATCTCTGAATATTCCCCACTTGAAGATTCCCACTCAGGCCCTGTTTTGTCAGCCCTCTTGCCATGTCAGTTTCCTGACAAGCCTTCTGCTTACATAGCCCTGTTATCATCTTCCTGTACTCTCAAACCATGCAATCAGCTGAACGTTGACATCTCACAGGTAGCTAGAAAGCCCATGCTATTCTTTTAAATATGCTTTAAGATCAATCAAGATCAATTTTCACCTGTGCAAAAGGACATCAAAGTACTTTCATAGAATCTTCCTAATTAGACCTGCTAGCCTGCCCTCAGATTCTGATATCTGGTACAATTTCCTGTTGGTTATTTTCAATATCAACCTTTTTTTCTTATTATCTTTATAATTAAAGAAAGCAACAAGATCAGACCTGGGAAAACTTATCCACAATGTTTCCTTAAGCATGGACTGAGATAGTTAAGGATATACCAGAAGATGGCTTAAGAGCTACTAAGGTTTTAGAGTTATCTAGTCCTTGGTCCTTAGAGAGGAAGAATTCCAGGCTATGCCCATATGCTTCTTCCCCTAGAAGGCCAGTGCATTAGTTTAACTTTGCTGTGTTACAAATTACCACTCTCATTCAGGTTATTGACAAAACTCAGTTTCTTACAGTTGTGCAGTGACAACATTGAAGTCCCCATTTCCCTGCTGGCTGTCAGCTTAGGTGGCATAGTCACCTGCATTTCTTGGCAGAAGGCCATCTCCATCATCAATGGGACTATGAATCATTTTGCTACTTTAAATTTCATGACTTCCATTTATGCCACCAAAGAAAATTCTCAGGTTTTAGAGGGTTCATGTGATTAGACTGAATCCACCATAAAAATCTCCCAGAAATCTCCATTTTTATTGACTCCAAATTAACTGATTAGTGACCTCAATTGCATTTTCAAGCATCCCTTTGCCATATAACATAGCATAATTTAGGGATTTATATGTCATCAGATTTGAGGTATAATAGGTTCTTACAGTTGGGTTCTGTCCATATGCAGAGCAAGCATATTATATAAAATTAAGAATCATTGGGGTCATTAAATTTCAGCATAACAGACCCTAAAATGAACTTCTCACAAACTTGTAAGAATGAGAATGCATATTATTTCAGATATGAAAGAGTCTGAAGAACTTAAGACCTGAAAAATGTATTCTGTGACATTGCATGTCCTTGACCCATTATCTAATTCTCCCCTTCTTCTTCCAACCATCACTTCAAAGGACTTAAGCCTATAATCCCTTCTTTCAATATCTTTTGAGTAAATCCAGATTTTTCAAGTTATTCCTGCTAATCCTTATTCTTGAAAATAACTGAATGAAAACCTACATTTCCATGCTAAAGTGCTATGAAAAATTCTACCCTTCTATATTCTAAGTCAGGATGGTTCTTAGGAAGATTGTCATGCCAAACATTTTCACATAAAGCCTTATGCTTTGGTGCATTGCTTGATCTTCTTTCAGTTTCTAGTACGCTGAATTGGAAATGACTGGACTTAGCTTAGCTCATAGTTGCTTAGCTCAACTATGTCCATGAGATAAGTAACATCTCCCCATCTCAGGCTCTCAGACTGGCTAGCTGAGTAAGGTCTCTCCTGAGCAGCCTCTACCCTCTCAGTGTGGCATAATTAAGTCTTTACTGAAAACTGCCCCTCTCTACCCCTCCCCTCCCCTCTCCTCCCCTTCTCCTCTCTCTCCCTGCCTCTCTGTCTCCCTTGGTATAAACCTCTTCATTGGTTTGTTTCACTATTCAGGGTTCGGAAGGACAGGTGGAATTATAGGGTGGAGATGTTTTATTTGTTTCTTATTTTTTCTTCTTTATATTTCATTGCCTGCTTTTTGTAACTTTGTTTTTTTAAAATTTTATTTGTTCATTTTAGATATTCATGGCAGTATATGTTGATATATTTATACATACATGGAGTATATCTTATGCTAACTAGGATACCAGTCCTGTGATTATACATGATGTGGAAATTCATTGTGGGTGTATTCATATATATATATAGAAATGTTGTGTCAGATTTATTCCACTGTCTTTCCTATTTCTATTCCCTCAGCTTCCCCTTATTCTCCTTTGTCTAATCCACTGAACTTCTATTCTTCCCCTCTCACCCCCTGTTGTATGTTAGCATCCATATGTAGGAAACAACATTTGATCTTTGGTTTTGGGGATTGGCTTATTTCATTTAGCATGATAGTTTACAGTTTCATTCATTTACCAACAAAATTCATAAAATCATTCTTTTTTATGACTATTATTCCTTTGTGTATATATACCTTATTTTATTTATCCATTCATCAGTAGAAGGGCACTTAGGTTGGTTCCATAGCTTAGCTATTGTGAAGTGAACTACTATAAACATTGATATGGCTGTATCACTGTAGTATGTTAAATTTAAATCCTTTGGGTATATTCTGAGGAGTGGGATAACTGTGTAAAATGGTGGTTCCATTCCTTGTTATTTTGAAGAATCTCTATACTGTTTTCCAGAGTATAAGGTTATACTGATTTATAGTCCCACCAGCAATGTATGAGTGTACCCTTTACCCCACATCCTCACCAACATTTTTATTGTTACTTGTTATCTTGATTGTTCTATTCTGATTGAGGTGAGATGAAATCTCAGTGTAGTTTTAATTTGCCTTTCTCTAATTGCTAGAGATGTTAAACATTTTTTCATATATTTGTTAACCATTCAAATTTCTTCTTGTGTGAAGTGCCTATTCAGTTCCTTTACCCATTTATTGATTGGGCTATTTGTGTGATTTTTCTTTCTTCTCTTAATTTTTTGAGTTCTTTATATATCCCAGAAATCAGCACTATATCTGAGAGGTACAAGTGGCAAAGATTTTCTCCCATTCTGTAGGCTCTCTCTTCACACTCTTGATTATTTCCTTTGCTGTGAAAAAGGCTTTGTAGTCTGATGCCATCCCACTGATTGATTTCTGAGTTTACATCTTGCTCTTTGGGAGTCTTGTTGAAGAAGTCGGTTGCTAAGCCACCATCATGGAGTATTGGACCTATATTCTCTTCTAGGAGGTTCTGGGTTTCTGGTCTAATGCTCAGGTTCTTGATCTACTTTGAGTTTTGTGCACAGTGAAACAGGGGTTAAATTTCATTCTGCTACATATGGATTTCCAGTTTTCCCAGAACCATTTGTTCGAGAGGCTATCTTTTCTCCAATGAATGTTTTTGGCACCTTTATCTGGTATGAGATAACTACATTTATGTGTGGGTTTGTCTCTGTGTCTTCTATTTTGTTCCATTGGTCATCATGTCTGTTTTTGTGCCAATACCATGCCATTTTTGTTACAATAACTCCTTAGTATAATTTAAAGTCTGAAATTGTGATGCCTTTGACTTTACTTTTCTCATGAAGGATTATTTTGTCTATTCTAGGCCTCTTATTTTTCCAAATGAATTTCATAGTGATTTGTTCTGTTTCTATAAAGAATGTCATTGGAATTTTAATAGGAATCACATTAAACCTGTATAGCATTTTTGGTAGGATGGCCATTTTGACAATATTAATTCTACCTATCAAAACATGAGAGATCTTCCCACCTTCTATTGTTTTCAATTTCTTTCTTTAGTGTTCTATAGTTTTCATTGTAGAAGCCTTTCACCTATTTTTGTTACATTGATTCACAATTATTTTATTTATCTTTTGCAGCTACTGTGAATAGGATAGTCTTCCTAATTTCTCTTTCAGCTGATTCATCATCAGTATAGAGGAACATAATTAATTTATTGGTGTTAATTTTATATCCTGCTACTTTGTTGAATTTATTTATGAGTTCTAGAAGTTTGCTGGTGAGGTTTATTGGGTCTTCTAAATACAGGATCATGTTGGTAAATAGAGATAGTTTGAGCTCTTCTCTTCCTATTTGTATCCCTTTAATATCTTTTTTTTGACTAATTGCTCTGATTGGAGTTCCAAGGATTATGTTGAATAGAATTTGTGAAAGAGGGTATCCCTGTTTTGTTCCAGTTTTTAGAGGGAATGCTTTCAATTTTTTTCCATTTACAATGATGTTACCTTGGGTTTAACATATATACCTTTACAAGTATGAGGTATATTCCCTACTATTCCAAGTTTTTCTAGTCTTTTGAACATGAATGGGTGCTGTATTTTGTCAAGTGTTTTTTAAGTTGAAAAACCTGGCATCCCTGGAATAAAACCCACTTGATCATAGTGTACTCTCTTTTAAACATGTTTTTGTATGTGAGTTTTGTGCAGAGTACAATATAGGGGTTCAATTTCAATCTACTACATATGGATTTCCAATTTTCCCAGCACTATTTGTTGAAGAGACAATTTTTTTCTCCAATGTATGTTTATGGTACCTTTGTGTAGTATTAGATAACTGAATTTACATGAGTATGTCTCTGATTCCATTCCATTATGATCTCATAGAATGCAAGGTATTGACTCTATTTTTTGTATTTGCTAAGAGTTACTTTAAGATATGGTCTATTTTAGAAAATAATGTACTGCTGAGAAGGAAGTGTATTCAGTAATTGATGGATGGAATATTCTGTAATCATGTGTTAAGGCTAAATTACTAATTATATTTTTTTAATTCTATAGCTGCTTTGTTTAGTTTTTCTTTAAAAATCTACCCAGTAATGAGAGAGTCATGTTTAAGTCACCCAGTATTATTCTTTTGTGGTTTATTTGATTCTTAAAATTGAAAAGGGTTTGTTTGATGTACATAGATGCTCCATTGTTTGGGGAATAAATATTGATTGTTGTTTTTGGTTCCTATATGATTCACTTAAGCCATATGAAATGTCCTTCTTTGTCACTTCTAATCATCTTTGACTTGAAGACCACTTTCTCATATGAGGATAAAACCCCCTGTTTGTTTATGAGATCCATGTGAATGATATTTTTTTCCTCATCCTTTTACCTTCAGTCTGTGGATGTCTTTGCCTAGTCTCTTGGAGACAGCATATTGTTGGGTCTTGTTTTCTAATCTAATCTGCCAGTCTATATCTTTTGATTCATGAGTTTAAAATCAACCATTTACATTCAGTGTTATTATTGAGAAATGGTTTTATTCCCTGTCATTTTAATTTATTTCTGGTCTTTAATTTGAATTAGTTTCCCCCTTTGATTGGCTATTCTTCTAGTGTAGTTCCTCCATTTGCTGATTTTCAATCTTATTTTTCTTCATAAAATATTTTATTATGTTTTGTAGTGCAGGCTTTCTAGTTGTGAATTCTTTTAAGTTTTGTTTATTGTGAAAGATTTTTATTTCATCATTAAATCTGAAGCTTAATTTTGTTGGGTATACTATTCTTGGTTGCCATCTATTTTCTTTCAGAGTTTGATATATGCTATTCTGTGATCTCCTAGCTTTGAGGGTCTGGGATGAGAAATCAGCTGAAATTTAGATTGGTTTTCCTCTAAATATGACCTACCATTTTCTATAGCAGGCCTTTAAATCCTCTCCTTATTCTGTATGTTAAGGATTTTCATAATAATGTAACTTGGTGTAAGCCTGTTGTAGTTTTGTATATTTGAGGTCATGTAAGCCTCCTGTATTTGATTTTCCATTTCATTCTTAAGATTTGGCAAATTTTTTGATATTTTGTTGAAAAAAGTTGTTCATTCTTTGAATTTATTTCTTAGTCTTCATCGATCGCTATAAACCCAATATCTGGTCTTTTTATGTTATCCTATATTTCTTTAAATTCTGTTCATGGTCTCTTAGCATCTTTTCTCCATGATCAATTTTACTTTCAGTGTTACATATTTTGTCTTTATTGCCTGAAAATCTATCTTCCAATTGTTCTAGTCTGCTAGTGATATTTTCCATTGAATTTTTAATTTAGCTTATTGATTCCTTCATCTTAAGGATTTTCATATTATATTTTTTCAGAATATCTATCTTCTTATTGAAATGATCTTTCACTTCCTATATTTTCTCTCTGATTTTACTCCTTACATTATCTTTTACCTAGCAGATCAGTTTGACTATGAAATTTCTAAACTCCCTTCTCTCACATTTCTTTAACTGGGGTATTGGTAGATTCTGTTATTGAGGTATTTTGATTTATTTATGACAATAAGTCCTCTTGCTTAGTCATATTGTTTATGTGTCTACCCATATAAAATTATGAATCTGAGGCAGTAGAGTTTCTACTCTGTGAACTTAGAGTATCCCTGAAGTTTCCCAGTACCTCACAGTTTAGGGGGAGATGAATAATAACAAAAATCAAGGCAGATGATATACAGCATCAAACCAAATAGTTCCTACTATGACATTTATGATGTCACAATGAACAGAAATGATGTAATCAGCTATTGCCCCCAGTTGCAATTTTGAAAAATGAACAAGGAGAGAACTGAAGAAATGTAGGGTGTGATGAACATGAGGGAGGAGGAGAGACTATATAAGTAAAAAAATTAAAGGAATATAAAAGGAAGAGAAAATATAGAAGTAAAAAAAATAAAGGAATAATGAGAGAGAGGACAGCAGAGTTTTATTGTTAGCAGAAAAGAGAAAGAGAATCAAGGGAAACAGCTAAATGAGAGAGAAAAATACCCACAAAACCAAAATATACTAATCATACTATCCCTCAAAAGCCTAAGCCATACAAAAATACCTGCCTTCAAAAAATGCTAGAAAGGAGAAAAAAGAGACAAATAGGTACATGTATATATGTCCATGAACCATTCAGCTAACAAACAGAATAAAAAATTTCTTGATGAAAAGTTAAGGAATTTTTTCCATTGCAGTGGTCAAAAATTGTCAATGAGAATGTATGTTCATTGTCTATTCCCAAACATCTCTATTATTTTCATTTGTTCTTGAGAACTGGAGTAGGTACAAGAGTATTGGCCACAGGCTATCAATTCCTTCCTCTTTATGAGTTGCCTGTCAAGTTGTTAATTGGAGTTCAGAAACTCTCAGCTTCCCTTCTGGGCCATCTTAGGCAGAGTGGGCTGGAGTGTGATGTCTGTTCCACCCTCAGGTGGGGTCGATGTAGTGTTCTGTGAGAAAAGTTCCTGTACGTAGAGCTCTGGAAGGTGGGGTTTAGGTCTAGATTGGCTCCAGGTTTTTTGTTGAATAGGGATTGGTCTAAGATTTCAAATCAGTGTACCTCCAGGGCCCAGCAGATGTGGTCCACTCTGGAAGACTGTACCCAAGGAAACTCCCCTGAGTTCCACTTCTATAGCAGAGGAGCCAATCCTTGCCCCCTCCATTACCCCTGGGCCTCACCTTTCCTAGACTGTCATAATTTAATCCCCAAACTCAATCACTCCCAATCCACCCCTTTGAATTCATAGTCAGGCTCAAACTTCTCAGATAGACCTGAAAGTAACTGGTCTCAAAGGGGTGTGGGGAGCCAGGTGGGTTTCCACAACCCATATTCCCTTGGGTAAAACCCTCTCCAAGTCTGATTTTTTTCTGGCCTTTAAGGCACACTCTATGACAGACAGCATGTGTTTGTAATGTCTGTTTTTCAGACCCAGCTCAGGTTTGCCAGGACTTGGTACCCATAGCCTCTGGCTCAACTATAATATGGCTCCTTCCTCTCCTCTCTGTGGGCAGCCTGGAGAGATGTGGTTTCTTTTCTGAATGATAGTATTGTGCAGCACACCTTCTGGGTCCTGGCAGTGTCTTTGATCTCTGATCTTTTCATACCAAGACACACCGCAAGCCTCCTAAAAATGAGAGTTCCCTTTATTCTGATATCCCTCCACTCTTCCCATGAGGGAACTGCTCTAGCAGGTGCTGGCAGTAGTGGCACCAGGACAAGTGATTTCTTCTTTATTCTATTATACCCAACCTCCTGAGTCCCCAATCTACTTTGAATGTCAGTATTAAATCCTAGTAAAGTAATCCCTAACACACTTTTTTATTCACTCACCTTACTGAGAAGCTGCCTACTCACTTTCTTGGTTTCTCACCACAGAGCAGCCAGAAAGCAACCTCCTCTATTCAGCTATCATTGGGACCTCTCTTCTCAATCTTTACATGAGCAGCTCCTAGCCACTCAATGAACTCTAGCTTTATCCTCTGTTCATTTACATGAACAAAGATTGTGATGTCAGAAGCACTGACCATTCAAGGCTCTGGTAGAATCTTGCCACACAATCTAGAACTCTAGTACCCCTAAGGAAATCTGAGGTATGAGTAAGATAGTCAATTTGAGTGGTATCTTTCAATCAAAAGTGTTAATGATTTCAAATATTTAACAATCAGCACTTCAAAAATGTGATGAAGATGTCTTTAGTGGAAAAACTCTAAAAAATAGAAAACTTCTAAAATTTCTTCCTTTAAGTATTACTGAGGATAGGTTAATTAAAACAGGTAATCTACTCCCAAATTTTAATGATGCTCTGGTGTGTTTTCTTCTATGCTTGTTTTCTTAAGCTTTCAGTATTCTCCAATCTATAATGGTCTTGAACTACAGAGCCTTTGATACTTGTTTTTGTAGAACACTTGTCTAAGATCACACTGTCCACTTGAAAAAGGTTCTTGAAAAGCTCAGTTGTCCCTAAGGGAAGAATGATAAGACTCTCCTTGGTCCCATGCAGAACTAGTCATCATGTCAAGGTGAAATTTGTAGTACTTGTAGATGCTATGCCATGTGGGAAAGGAAGGCATTGTTGGACATGGCTAAGTGTACAGTAGTCAGTAGGAGAAGTATGCCAGAGGAATAGGCCAGGACTGTATGGCTGGCAGATACAGGTCAAAAAAGAACAAGAAATATGCATTTTTTCTGGAAGGAAAGTACAATGGAAAGAGAATAGAAATAAATAAATGTGACTCAATCCCTTCAGTTAAGATTACTTTTTTCCAATGTGTTGCAAGAGGAAATTGCTTCATTTCATGTTGAAAACTACGAAGGCCCTGAGATTTTACCCTCCTCGCACGCTAAATCAGCCTGCTGACATTGGCAGAAGACAAAGGACTTTATGATTTACAGTACTCTGAATATCATGAGAAGCCGCACATTCACCTTTGTTTACTTTATCCTCAAGTCCAATTAGAGTGATGTAGACAGATGCCTTCACATCTGGTTACATTATAGGGGAGGAATATCCCCTGTAATTGTGCTCTGAGAACTGAGAGAACCTAGATCACTTACAACGGGCAATCAGCAAGCCTACCTTTTGATAGACAAGTACTGATTTTTTTTACCCTTTTGGGGGTAAGGGGCAATCGGAAGATGTGATGGACCATCCATAAGAGAAGTTCTGTTCACTGTTCCCTACTGTTTTTCTCCTCTGTAATTCCCTCCCCAGATGACTTCATTATTCCCAGGCAGATGTCTTGTATTTCTCTCTGTCCACTTCATCCTTCCTCTGAAATCTCCTGGGAGACTTTTTTTTTTTGTTCCCTCTGTTTCTCAAGGATATGAGACCTGGCACCTGGGGGCACTCAAAAAACAGTGAAATTTCACCTTTGCCAGAAGAAAAGTTTGTTTGGATCATAGGAAGGCTGTCTTACATTGGCAGTGCCAGTCCCTGAGTGGAAGAGCAGCTCCTCCTGCCAGGCATCTCTCTGAGCCCACCCACCTGAGTATCTTCTCATTGAACTGGGCTGCTTTGCTCATTTTCTCTGTTTTGATTTCTGTTCTCCCTCGGGTACTGTTATAACAGTTCTTTCCCATCTAATCTGGGAAAACCTTTCAAGTTGGATGGAGTGAGAGACTGTGCAACAAAGGGCCTCCACTGTCTCCATCTCCTCCTTTCCCACACCAACCTTTTTTACTTTAACAAATATGAATGTTTTCTAGTGTCAGTTATAATAGTTCAACCATATTCATTTCAATAGTTGTACCACAATATCTTAAATATATCTAGTTTGCCAAATATCTCTACTATCTTCTATTTTCATTTTAGACAAGGTAAAAATAAATAATCCTTTAAATAAATGACTTTAAATGCTCATAATCATAGCCTTTCTTTTTCTTTCTCTTTTAAGAGAGTCAGAAGACTGAAATGAATGGCAGCAAATAACTGGTTATAGATTCTCTGCATTATTAAGGAATCACTTAACAGTCACTTGGCTTATAGATCCAGAATATGCAAAATATTAATAGTTCTAGGTAAATTAAGTATTAGGATGTTGAACTCATCTTTAGAAAAGCATTGAGATCCAGTATAAATCTGACTTAGAAACATTTTCAAAATATTTAATAACCCACAATATCACAAATTCTTCCAGGTCCTCTTAATTCTTTCTCCTTTCATTACCCTAAGGAGAGGGCAGGATTTTTATTTTTTTCATCATATAACTCTTCTCCCATGTACTTGCTAAAATATAAAACCTCTCCAGCTCTCACTTAGAAAATCATGTTGCCAAATTGTAAGTGTCATTAAGATTGGGTTGTTACTTTCAGAAGGCATCTAGGAACAGCTTACTTACAGAGTTATTTGGGCAAAAAGAAACTAAGGAGCACTGATAATGTAAATAGGTAAAGAAAACTGAAAAAATGTGAGGATAATTGGAAAAATCATATTTTATAGATGCTAAGCATCAACTGTAAATTGACAAAAACAAAGTGTCTGATTGCTGACTGGTAGATGAGGGATGGCTTCCCTCTCTGTTCATGTCTGTACCTTGATTCTTTTGATGGGAGTAATATGGTGTTTGAGAATTACCAGATAACACAAAAGGCTTAAAGCATTTTATAAGTCCTTTCATCCTATTTGAATGTGATACCAAGTCTTACCTTTTCCCAATTTTCTGCCTGAATGTGTGTGCATTGATATTCCCTGACCACCTACCTGGCTTCATTGCTCCATCCCTCTTTCTGTAATAGAACCCTGGGGTTCAGCCAAGAAAACCCAGCCCTCCTGCCTCCTGAGAGGTTTGGTTGGTAATGATCACACCCTAAGATCCCAGAAAGCTTACAACTTATGTGAGTCAACCAACATAACACATTGCCTTTGCTGTCATTATGATACAAAGTTACACAGTATTCCAGTTTTCAAACGAACCCATCACATGCCCCTGACATGGTGATTTGACCTCAGGTTTGTCTAAAAAGAGAGAAGCTCAGAACTTTTATAAGTTTAAAAAAGAGTCTATGTTTTTCTACTCAGTATTGATGAGGAATAATCATCGCCAATTGCTTCTGACAACTATCTTAATCTGTAAAAGAAAGTCATTAGGAAAAAAAAAAAGCATACAGATAAAATGAAAGAGCACACATAAGGGAACCCCAGAGAAATGACAAATAAGCCCTGAGTGAATGACGTTTGAGGGCTACCTTACTGCTAGATCTTTTCAGTTACATGACCCATGTATATCTTCATATTTTAAGACTCCTCAGTATATTGCCCATATCACATATAAATGAGATCATGCAGTATCTGTGGCTCCCTTCCTAGATTATTTCACTTACTATAGTATCCTCCATGTTTATTTATGTTGTTACAAATGACAGGATTTTCTTCCTTCTAAAAAACGAATAGTATTCCGTTGCATACACACCATATGAAGAAACTCCATTCATCCACTGATGGATACTTAGGTAGAATACATATTTTGGCTGTTATAAATAATGCTACAATGAATATGGAAGTTGCTTCTATTCAACATGATGATTTCACTTCCTTTGGATATTTACTCACAGTGGGATTGCTGGATCCTCTGGTAGTTCTCTTTCCAATGTCTTGTGGAAACTCCATACTGTTTTGCATAATGGTTGCACTAGTTATTACCTTTCCACCAACAGTGCACGAGGATTCCCTTTTCTCTCCATCCTTACCAACACTTATCTTTCATTATAACACGTGTAAGGCAATGTCACATATGGTTTTATTTCACATTTTTCAAATAATTAGAGTTGCATTTTTTTCAAATGCACTTGTGCTCATTTACATTGCTTTTTGAAAAATGTCAATTCAAGTCCTTTGCTTATTTTTTAATTGGGTTTGTTGTTTCCTTGCTATTGAGTTGTTAAAGCTCCTTATATATTTTATTTGTAAACCCTCTGTCTGGGATAGGTCTATAAGTATTTTCTCACATTTTTAGTAGGTTGGCTTTTCACCATGTTAATTGATCTATTTGCTATACAGGTGCTTTTTAATTTTTGTGTAAACTCATTCATCTATATTTAATTTTGTTACCCAGGCTTTTGGAGTGATATCCAAAAAATATCATTGCCCAGACCAATGTTATGAAGTTTTCACCTATTAGTTTTGAAGTTTTATGGAATACATCCAAGCCTTCAATCTATTTTAGCAAATTTTTGTGTGCTATAAGTCTAATTTCATTCTTTTACATGTAACTATCCAGTTGACTATATATAGATATTTAAAATTATTATTCTGTGATTTTTGATGAATTTAACCCATTATCATTTAATTATGGTATTTTTGTCTCTTTTTATGGGTTTTGACTGCATCTTCAGAGACAGGCTAAATGGGGTAGACCAGACACCTATGTCCCTGGGGACGGACTTCAGTCTTGGTTCTATGGGAGTTAGGCAGGATCTGGGTCTGTCGGTACTGGCTTGGTGCCTGGAGCCATTAGTGAATGGAGAAGCTATATGTCATGGGAGCCACTCTGACCTTAGGGGCTACTGGACTATAGGGCCAGTCTGGTGCCAAGGATTACAAGGGCTAACCTGACATTGGACAGGCATTGAGTCTGTGTCTCTGGAGACTGACCTGAAGGCTGAGTCCACAGGTATGACCTGGTGTCTGAGGCCACAAGGGCTGATCTGGTAGTGGAGGCCTAGAGGCCAGGGTGCTGAGCTATAAATACCATTATGGAATCTGGGCCTATGGTGGCTGACTTAAAATTTGAGGCAGTAAAGACTAACCTAGAGCAGGGGTGAACTGGGCAGCTGGGTCCACATAGGAAGGCTTAGTGTCTAGGACTTTAGGGGCCAGTCTAGAGATGGGATGGGCATGAAGATTGAGTCTGTGGGGCTTGTTTAGCATCTGGAGTTATAGGGACTGACCTGGCTTTGAGGCAGTCCTGGCAGCTTGGTCTGTGTTGGGTCTGTGTTGGGTCCTAGACTGGAGTCCAAAGATGTACAGAACAGATGTACTGTTGAGAAACTGGAGACAGAGCCTGCTAGGCTAAACTGGAGCCTGGGGTCACTGGGGTCCCCCTACAATTTTATACAACAAAGGGACTTCTTGAAACTTGGAGCAATGGGAACTAGTGTGACAGGGTGGGCCTGCAGATTCAATCCATGGATACCAACCTGGAGGGTCTAGCACTGGGAAACGGGGGTGAGCCTGCTATTGGAGTCCAAAGCAGAACTGGATATACATTTCACTACTGCAGAATGTGTTCGTCACCCCAGAGGGAAACAGCAGAACCCAGTGAATTCTCTTACTCCTGCGACCGCCACGGAACAGATGATAACCCCCTCCATTCTGTGCAGCCTAGAGTTAGGAAAGGCTAACATGTACATCTGTCATTATTTCTTGTTACACCAATGTACTGAAGTCTCTTCCCCAGACTCCTTTACACTTGCAAAGATATTTCTTGTTAATGATTTTTTTTTCAAATGAATATTTCTATGAGGTCATAAGTGCTGAAAGTCCTATTCAGCCTTGTGGTTAACATAACTTTCCAAGAAGTACTGCATCTTCAGGATGGTTATGTTATACCATCAGTGACATGGCCTGGGAGAATGCATGGACAGTGGATGTGTGGGAAAGCAGTGACATCATCTGTCCACACAACAGTCCACAAACAGGGCCTACAGTCCCATAATAATACAATATAGGGAAGAAACACTAAGCATTTTCCCTTAGGCCTGAGTGGAATTAGAAAGAGGAAATTTCCTTTCCCCAACCATTTTCTCCCACATCCTCAGGGACCTACTACAAAAATGGACACAAAATTATACAAGTATAAGGTAAAGATTTTATTGCTTCTCTCTGAGGTATCTGTTCATGAGATACACAGAAGAGCCTGAAATGAGGATTCAGATGAGGCAAGAGGAGGAAAGGTCAGGACAAAGTGGTCAGCATTGGGATTGTTGGGTGAATATGTCCTTTCAGAGTAGGTCTTTGTACTTGGTCCCTTGTGCATAATGAGCCTCATGAGAAACACAGGCTGCTGATTTCCACCTGCCCTATTCCTTGAACTTGCAGACATAGGGTAACTCTATATCACAGCTATAGTCTCTCCACTTCAGAAAACCTACAGAGGAAGAAGAGGTAAAGTGAATGGAAATGGTGGATCTTGTGAAGCCAGTGGTTCTTGCCTAGCCATTTGCACCAGTGTCCAACTCCAGGAGATGGTGACTCAAGGAAAGGAGACATGAGAAGTGATTGGAGAAGACAAACCAATACTGCATTTCCTAGCTCAGGGGGATTCCTTGGATGTCAGGCTCAGGAAAGGGGAAGAGAGGAGGGACAGGCTGGACAGAGTTGGCTTCTCTGATGCTTACCTGAGCTGGGTGACACGCTCCCACAATAACCACGGTCTGAAGCAGTGGAAGGATTCCTCTCCCAGTCTGAGTAGTTCAGCACATCAGAGCTACTCCACTCCCAGCCAGCACCATTGGGTTCTTGGCCCTAGAGAGTACAGGATGAAACCAAGTGAAGAGAGTGGCCATTAGAGCTCTGCTTGCATGATCCTTTCACCAGAAGAACTGATCGCTCCCAATCTGACCTAATGAAGTTTGATCTGCTTTTCCTTGTGCTGCCCAGAGCCCTCTACTGGGATGTAATTCCTAAATTCTTCTGCTCCAACTGGAAAATCCCAGCCAATTATCAAAAGAAATTTTCAACTACCCAAAGTAATTATATTTCTTTCTAAACATGATTTGTGTTGTACACATAGTTAACTTTGAATCTCTATTGTGTGAAAAAAATCAGGGATCTTAACTTCATGTAGGATTCCTTAAATAATACCCTGTGCAGACGGTCTGAAGCTCATGTGAGAATTATGTCAAAGCCTCATGTGAGAATTATGTCAAAATTGACAACAAGCATAATAACTTCATCTTATGACTAGGGATGCCCTCAGAAACTCAGCTCAAGGACTTCCCTTGGCTAAAAATTCACCCAGAATCTGAACTCTCTGTCTTCTCATGTTCTTTCTGGGCAGGCACAGTAAACTGGACTGGCTGACAGTAGCCACCTGAAAGGTAACAGAGAAATTGAACCTCACCATTGTGGGGTCATGGAGCCCAATCCAGACATACTGGTTGCTGTTCCCACTGCTCTTGATCAGGGAGGACACAAAGGATGCTTCGGCACCACTGAGCACAGACACAAGGTGTCCTTCAGAACGCTTCTGGCAGGCCAACTGCATGGTTGGGAAGCAAGAAAATAAGAGGGAGCCTGAGTCCTCACTAGAGAAGGACAGGGCAGAGGTAGCGGAGAAGAGTATTATGTGAAAGACAAGGGTGTTCGTCTCATTCCCAAGGAACTCTGAAGATTTGATCCCACTTTGCCATGTGACACACACATGGCCTTTCCCCTCTCACCCAATCCCACCACTCAGCACTCACATCGGCATCTACCCAGGATCTGGGTGTGGTGAACAGGGCATAGCAGTGGGAGCCATAGGCCTTGGAGCCTCTGGGACAGCTGATGCGTGGAGAGGGCAGTTCCTTCTGGGTGTCTTCACCTGGGTGGAGGGAGATACAGAAAGGGATGGGATCAGTGAAGAATGGAGATTGAGGTGGGGAGGATAATTTAGGGAATGATTATGAGGTCTCCTTCTGGGAAGGAAACCACAATCCTCACTACCTCCCAGCTCTGTTCATGCTTGCAGGAATTTTCAGTCTCCTGTGGGCCAGCCATGTTGTGGAGCACCTCTTTTCACTTTACCTTCTTCCCTTACTCAATAGTCCACGATTCCTCCCAGCCTGGGCTGACACTGGCTTCTCTAATCTTTCATTCTTCCCTACACTTCATTATGGCCCTTTCACACTTTCCCTCTTTTAACCCACTCACATCAATTAGAAATGTCTGTCAAAGTGGGAAGCCACCTCATTCCATGGATGGTGCACCACTCTGGGCCTCCTACCACTGTTAGCCTGAAGGAAGGTAGGACGATGCAGGGACAGCAGGCAATTTCCCTGAGTGTGGGCACACCTCACCTTACCCCATAAAGGAGCCTTCCTCCTCTTTCTGGACCTTAATGCTCACAGGAAACCCAGTGCTAGAGGCAGAGAAATCTTACCTTGCACCTGAGACAGGAGCATGAGGCAGGACAGCAGCATCCAGAACATGCTGGGCAGGGCCATGGGAGACAGCATCGTGTCTGTGAGTGAGGAGACAGTCAGGTCACTGAAGGAAGTGTGTTCAGAGAGGAGACATACAGAGACCCCCACTGCATCTTGCCTTTCTTTTTCTAATCCTGTACAGATTTGTTGATCTTAGTGCTATCCATGCCCTTCTATAGACCTGGGGTGAACTGGAAAATCTGTGTTCTCTGGTCTTCCTGAGAGTTCCCTGG
>PVHX01028903.1:0-17548 GCA_004024805.1 Geosciurus inauris
ACACGAGCGAAATTCCTGCGTGGGATGTTGAGCTGCAGAATGATGCCAGGAAGCTGGCTGGAAAACGGCACCTCCACCACTTCCAGCTTTGGTCCCTGAGAGCCTAGCGCAGAGTGGACTGTCTAGGCCGCCATCTTGGAACCGCCCCCCTTTAATATCTTTCTATTGTCTAATTGCTCTGGCTAGGGATTCAAAGACTATATTGAATAGAAGTGGTGAAAGAGGGCATCCCTATCTTGTTCCTGCTTTCAGAGGGATGATTTAAGTTTCTTTCCCTCCATTTAGAATAATGTTGGCTTTGGGTTTGTCATATGTGGCTTTTATAATGTTGAGATGTTTCTTCTATCCCTGTTTTTTCTAGTGTTTTAATCATGAACAGATGCTGTATTTTATCAAATGCTTTTCTGCATATATTAAGATAATCATTTGATTCTTGTCTTTAAATGATAAATTACATTTATAGATTTCTGTATGTTGAACCAACCTTGCATTCCTGAGATGAAACCCACTTGGTCATTGTGGCATTATCTTTTAAATGTGTTTTTGTATGTAGTTTGTTAGTATTTTATTATTCACATATATGTTCATCAAGGATACTGGTCTGAAGTTTTCTTTCCTTGATGTGTCTTTGCCTGGTTTTGGTACCAGGGTAATATTAGCTTCATAGAATGTGTTTAGAAAAGTTCCTTCATTTTCTATTTCATGGAATAATTTGAGGGCAATTGGTATTAATTCTTTTTTAAAGGTCTGATAGAACTTGGCTGAGAATCCATCTGGTCCTGGGCTTTTCTTTTTTGGGAGGCTTTTAATGTCTTCTTCATTACTTGAAATTGATCTATTTAAATTTTCTACATCTTCCTGGTTCAATCTGGGTAGGTCATATGTCTCTATGAATTTGTCAATGTCTTCAAGATTTTTTTGCTTATTGGTGTATAACTTTTCAAAATTGCTTCTGATTATCTTCTGTATTTCAGTAGTGTCTGTTGTGATATTTTCATTTTCATCATGGAGTTTAATAATTTGTTTTTTGTGTCTCTTTCTCTTAGTTAGCTTGGCCATAGTTTTTAACTTGATGTGTCTTTATCTAGATTTGCCATCAGAGTGATACTGGCTTCATAACATGAATTTGGGAGTGTCTGCTCCCTTTTTATTTCATGGAATAATTTGAGAAATATTGGTGTTCTTTTTTAAATGTTTGATATAACCTGGATATGAATCCATCTGTTCTTGGGCTCTTTCTTGGAAGGCATTTGATTGTTGCTTCAATATCAGTGCTTGATATTGATTTGATTAGGCTTTCTGTGTCCTCAGGTTTCAATTTGTGGTCATATGTGTATAGAAACTAGTCAATATATAGATTTTTCCAGTTTGTTGGAGTATACATTTTCAAAATAGTTCCCAATAATCCTCTGAATTTCAGAAGTACCTGTGGCAATGTCTCCTTTTTCAACTCTAATTTTGTTGATTTGGGTCTTCTCTTTCTTTTGGTTAGTTTGGCTCAAGGTTTATCAATCTTGTTTATCTTTTCCAGGAACCAACTCTTTGTTGCCTTGGTCATTCATATATATATGTATTTTTTGGTACCAGGGATTGAACTCAGGGGTACTCAACCACTGAGCTAAATCCCTAGCCCTATTTTGTATTTTATGTAGAGACAGGGTCTCACTGAGTTGCTTAGTGCCTCACCATTGCTGAGGCTGGCTTTGAACTCATGATTCTCCAGTCTCAGACTCCCAAAATGCTGGGATTACAGGTGTGCACATGGTGCCCAGCTAATCATTCATATTTTTAAAGTCTCGATTTCTTTACCTTTTGTTCTAATTTTAATTATTTCTTGTATTCTACTCATTTGGGAATTCATTTTTCTTTCTTTCCTAGGGCCTTGAGTTGTAACATTAGATTATTTGGAATTTTTTTCCCAAAGAAATCTTTTTTGGTGGGGGTGGGTACCAGGGATTGAATCTCAGGGGCACTCGGTCACTGAGCCACATTCTCAGCCCTATTTTGTATTTTATTCAGAGGCAGGGTCTGAGTTGCTTTGTGCCTCCCGGTTGCTGAGGCTGGCTTTGAACTCACAATCCTCCTGCCTCAGCAACAACATTATCAAAATATCAGGTATAGTATGAAATCAGTTATAAGAGGAGATATTATAGCATTGACTACCTACATATAAAAATAGATTACAGGCATGTGTCACTACACCTGGCCCAAAGAAATAATTTCTATTGAATGCTATTTCCTCTCTCTGGATGTCTTCTGCATTTCTCAAATGTTCAGTTAAAACAAATTCACAGTTTTTTTAAAGTGGTGCACTATAATTATACATAGTGATGGGCTTTGTTGTTACAGAATCTATTTTTTATATGTCAATGCTATAATATTTCCTCTTATAACTGATTTCATACTATACCTGATATTTTGATATGTTGTATCTGTTCTCATTTCTAATTTTTTAAATTTCTCCTGACTTCTATGTCACATTCCTCATTGAAAAGTATATTACTTAACCTCCAAGTACTTATCCTTTGTTTATGCTGATAACATTCAAATTCCTTTTGTCTACCTAATTTTTTTTAATATTTATTTTTTAGTTGTAGGTGGACAGAATATCTTTATTTTTATGTGGTGCTGAGGATCGAACCTGGTGCCCCATGCGTGCTAGGCGAGCACGCTACCACTGCGCCATAACCCCAGCCCTTGTCTACCTATTTTTGAAATATACATTATTGTTAAATGTTCAGTTGGACAATAAAATTTATTCCTACTATTTGTAACTTGGTATTCTGTAATCTTTTTTCATCTCTCCCTCCTCCCTGCCTTCCAGCCTCTGGTTATCACCATTCTAACTCTCTACTTCTGTCAGGTTAAATTTTTTAGATTCTAAAAATGACTGAGATTATGAAGTAATTGTCCTTCCTTGCCTAAACTATTTCACTTAACATAATGTTTTCTAGGTTCTTTTATATTTCTGAAAATGACTATAGCTGAACAGTATTAATTGTGTAAATATACTACCTTTTCTTTATCCATTCATCTGTCAATGGATACTTAGTTTAATTTCTTATCTTGGCTAGTCAGCATGGGAATAAAATAAACATGGGAATGAAATAACTCCTTGATATACTGATTTCATTTTCTTTGGATACACACCCAGTAGTGAGATCACTGAATCATATGATAATTCTATTTTAACAGTATGAATTCTTCTAATCTATGAATATGAGATCTCTCTCCATTTATTTGTATATTCTTCAGTTTCCTTCAGCAGCATTTATAATTTTTTTGTGTATAGGTTTTTTAACCCCATTGTTCTGGCCTTAATGTCAAATGGATAAAAGAGGGATGGGTGAGCTCTTACAAATATCTCTGTGTATACATCCCTGTATGTTTTCAGGATATATTTGGTATACTATTTTCTGTAACAGATGTACTAATATACCTTCTCACAGTGTATAGGAATTCCTCTTTCTCTACAGCTTGCAAGTCTTTGTTACTTGTTATTCTTGTTGAAAATAGCCATTCTAACAAGTGTAAGGTAATATCTCATTGTGGTTTTGATTTTGTATCCCCAATTATCAGTGATGTTGAGTATTTTTTCATGTTCCTATTAGCCATTTCTTTGTCTCCTTTTGGGAAATGGTGTTCAAATATTTGTCTGCGTTAATTTTTTGTTTTGTTTTCTTTTGCTATTGAGATATTTGAAAAAAATATATATCCACATGAAGTAGAATGTAACAGATCCCTCTTTCTCCTCAGTAGCAAAAATCAACTCAAAAAGGATTAAGAGGGCTGGGATTGTGGCTCAGTGGTAGAGCGCTTGCCTCGCATGCGTGAGGCACTGGGTTTGATCCTCAGCACCATATAAAAATAAATAAAGATATTGTGTGCCCATCTACAACTAAAATAAAATTAAAAAAAAGGATTAAGAACTTCAATGTAAAGACCTAGAACTATGAAACTAAAACAGAAAACAGGCAAAATGATTCATGACATTGATCTAGGCAACAATTTTCTTTTCTTTTCTTTTTGATAATACCTCAAAAGAAAAAGAAATAAGAGGAAAAATAAACAAATGAGATTAAACTAAAAAGTTTCTGTACAGTCAAGGAAAAGACAGAGTAAAGAGAAACCTACACAATAGGAAAAAACATTTACACACAATGCACCTGACACAGGATCAGAATGTATAAGAACACAAAACTCAATAACTGCTGATTTTTATATGTTGATTTTATATCTTACAACTTTGTTGAATTCTTTTAATTAGTCCTACCATTTTTTTGTGGAGTCCTTAGGGTGTTCTATATATAAGATCATTTCATTTGCAAACAGTGATAATTTTATTTCTTCCTCACATTTTGGATGCCTTTTATTTTGTTCTCTTGCATAATTTTCTTGCTAAGAATTCCAGTACTATGTTGAATAGAGGTTTTAACAACACATTAGGGTATTTAACTTAGTCATATCCTATATCTACCTGCCTTCCCCTTGTTTACTAGATTTTTAGGTATCATTCTATTTTCTACAGATATGAGATCTTGTGGTCCCAGAATTTCATTTTAAAAGTTTACAAACACTTTTGAATAACCCTTCTTTTCAAAAGATCATGCTGTGGACAAAAGAAACAAATAATGTGAAGGGAGAACCTCCAGGATAGGAGAAAGTCTTTGCTAGCTACTCTTCTGACAGAGGATTAATATCCAGAATATATACAGAACTCAAAAAAACTTAACACCAAAACCCCCAAAGAAGCCAATTAATAAATGGGCAAATAAATTAATCAGACATTTTTCAAATGAAGAAATACAAAATGGCCAAAAAATATATAAAAAATGTTCAACATCATTAGCAACTAGGGAAATGCAAATTTAAACTACACTGAGGGTGGCCATAAAGAAGACAAACAATATTGATACGTTTGTAAATTAGTATAACCACTATGGAAATCAATATGGAGGTTCTCCAAAAGACTAGGCATTGAACCCCCAAATGACCCAGCTATACTACTTGGTATCTATTCTAAATAATTAAAAGCATCATACTATAGTGATACATACATACCCATGTTTATAGCAGCACAATTCACAGTAGATAAACTATGGAACCGGCCCAGTTATCCATATACAGATAAGTGAATAAAAAATGTGGCATATATACACAATGAAGTTTTATTTGGCCATGAGTAAAAATAAAATTATGTAATTTTCAGGAAAATGAATGGAAGTAGAGACCATTGTGTTAGGCAAAATAAGCCAAACTCAGATGGTCAAGGGTCATATGTTTTCTTTCTTATGTGGAAGCTAGAGAGGAAAAAGGAAAAGGAAGGTGTGGAGATGCCTTATGAAAATCAAAGTAGAGACGAGGAAGGGAAGGAGGGATAAAGGAAGGGAAAGGAAAGGGAAATACTGAAGGATGATATCAGACAAATTATATTGTTATGTAGTGTTTGTGTATAAATGTGTATCCCAACATTATTTATAATTATAATGCACCAATAAAAATGTGGGAAAAGAAGTCTGATATTTTCCCCCTTCAACCAATACTTTCTTAATTATCAGCATTTGATTTAGAGTAGCAGTTTTTTTCTCATTTCTTCCATCTTCAGAAGACTGCTTTGAGGTAAATAAGACATATATGTCTATACTTGAATTATTCCCTTTACTATGTAATCTTGGTTAATTCTTGTATCAGGAATAAACTATGAAGTAACTTGACCTACTGGTAATTCTTTTTCTTATATTTTTATTCCCATTTCTTAGTTTAAAACTCCCCTGGTCAGAGAAAACTTCATTATCAGCAAAAATGTTCTTCCTTAAATTCATGATTTTTATTTTATTCTGTGTTTATCATTCTGTGATTGAATTTATGGCCTAGACTACAATGCATTTTCTTCCTATTTTCTTTCTTCCAAGTCCTAATAATTAGTAATAAGTTATGTTACTATATTATTTGCTTCCAGATCCTTCCATTTCCTGGTTTGATGTAATCTTAACAGAGTGTGTCTGATCTCTTCTGAGGATGTCAGTTGTGTCCATGAGTCAGGATAGGCAGATAGTATGGTACGCTATAGCAAATGCTTTATCTGTGTGTCTCCTTCAGACAGGTTATGTAGCTCCAGATAGATCAAAATTATAACATTTGCCTAAGGTACCAATATAAAACTTGGCTCCAATCTTTGCTGGACCAGTTGACTACCATGTTTCTCTAGAGACATGTACCTAGAGTTTTGTTTCATTCTTTTTATTTCATTCTTTCACTCTAGCTATGATTAGGGTCTTGTTCTACTCTACTGCCTGACAATACTGTCCCATGCTGCTGCTTTTCAAGAACTTTTTGGTTTACTGAGTAAATAAAATTCAAATGAGGCAGCTCTTCTTTCATCTTTCTTCTTTTGACACTTTCATTTCCCTTTTTCCTGGATATTATTACTGGCTTGAATCTTTGGAATATCAAAGCAATATCAGATCCTGAAAGGTTATTGATGAATATTCTCAGTTTCCATTTCTTCTTTTAAGTATGGTCATCTCCAATAGAGTTCTTATTCTTTGTGACTCCCTTTCATGAAAAACTTGGTTACTGATACATTTCAAATGCCTATTTCCACTGGATTAATGTCATCTGGATTCCAAGAACTACAATTGAAGCCATTCTATTTTTCTTATTATGTTAATGTTTCCCTTCATTCTATTCCCTAGGAGTAATGTTTACTAACTATATACCACCCATCATCACCAGTTAACTCCAGGAAGCTATCATACTTA
Organism: Geosciurus inauris; assembly: GCA_004024805.1. NCBI lineage: Eukaryota > Metazoa > Chordata > Mammalia > Rodentia > Sciuridae > Geosciurus > Geosciurus inauris. Next base: position 6,762 of record PVHX01028903.1, read on the forward strand.
GGTGACATTTCACTCTTCAGCGCAAGTGACAGCTATGAAGTAGTTTTTTTTCATCAATAAACTCTATATGTTAAGTCCAGAGAAAGCAATAATAGTGACAATAGTTAAAAGTGACAATAATTTCTGGCTATCTAAAAACCAATCTGTAGATTCATACCTGTCAACATATTCTTTGGGTAGAATAAATGATAACTCAGTTCCAGCATTGCTCTCCAAAGTGGCTGTTGGTGCATGATAATGAATCAATTCTGAGGTTGCTTCAACATTGCAGTGAGGTTCCTTTACCATAATAATGTGATATCCCACACCTGAAAAAAGTCATTTAGAACAAATAAAACAATCTTGTACTTTCCATACTCTTGTGAGATTATATCTAGCTTTCTATGGTTTGAGTGAGCTAGAAGACAGAGTATGTCATGAATCATTTGACTACAACACTAAGTAGCCTAGTAAATATTTGTCTTATAAATTAATTGGTTTTCTTGGGAACTGGTAATGACCTCAGTTACATAACAAGACTGAGTAGCGATAGGATGAAGAATCTATTATTTGACTTCTCTTCCTCTGGACACTGAAATCTGATATGATAATAATCACTAAACAGATATTTATTAGGTGCATGATAATTATATGCTAGGAAGTAAAGAAATCAGATAAAAATCTTTCCTTTCAGTGATCTGAGAAATCTTTGCAAAGTACTTCTTTAAGTACTCAGGTATACATCACTGGCCTTTAAGCAGCTACAGGTGGAGTAAGTTAGTTAAAAAAAAAAAAATCCCTCTAGAGCATTCAAGGATTTGTGAAAAACATTACAATGGTATTCGGACAGCTTTCAGGCCAGGACAACAGAGTAAGTGAAATACCTGTCATGAGCAGAATCTAAATACAGTTGTAACACATGCCAGTAATAGTTCAAATATAGATTCTCTAGACTCTATCTTCGTCAATAGTGGTCCGATAGATATGAGTACATACTCTTTCCTGAGACTAAATATCAAATACTTTACTGTCTCATTATTTAATTCATAGCAATTAAAATAAAAATTATAAATCATGCAAAGAAACAAAAAATAGCACTATGTATAGAAAAATAGAACAATTAATAGAGGAAAACAGAGATTAGATGTAGAAATTGTAAGATGAAGATTTTAAAATAACCTTGTTAAATATATCAAATAACCTACTGGGAATGGAGAAACAAGGTGTGAGTACATTAACAATTTTTGTGGACTAAGTAAAATTATACAAAATAGCCAGAAGTATACACTAGAAAGAATATATCATGAATAAAGAATTTATTCAATGATATTAACAGACTAGACAGAGGAAAAGAATCAATAAACCAGAAACAGGTCATTTAAACGATCCAAACTGAAACAAAAAAAGAAAGAAAGAAAAGAAAATGTAAGAGAACACAGAATCCAAGATCAAAAAGGTCCAATGTGAGAAAAAAATCCTAAAAGAAGAAATATTTGAAGAGATAATGGTTGTTAACTTTTGTAAAAAACTTATGAAAGACATCAATCCATACACCCAGGAAGCTCAGAAAATCCCAAGTTCCTTAAACAACAACAACAACAACAACAAAAACTACATACAAGTATAGCAGAATCAAATCTCTGGAAAAAAAAACACAAAAAGATTTTAAAAAACAGCCAGATGAAAAAAGACAAATTACATAAGAGATGAATAATAAGAATAAATTCCTCAGTAGAATTAACAGAAGTCAGGTTCTATACTTCTATTGTAAAATGACATATTTAATATCCTTTAAAAGTTTGTCAAAAATTACATATCTGAGGCTGGGTTGTAGCTTAGTGATACACCACCACTTAGCTTCTTTAGCACCACATGAAAACTAATCAATAAAATAAAGGTATTGTGTCCATCTACAACTATAAAATAGTTTTAAAAATTACATTTCCATTGGAAATATCCATAATAAATGAAACTGAAATTAGTTCATGGCCTTGATAATGTTAGCAGGATCTCAGTGAATTCCCATCACAAACAAGGAAGAAAACTGGAAAAACATATGAAACAACAGTTTTCAGACACTGGACAAGAAGCAACTGAAGGCAATCATCACTGTGAAAGAACAGATGCTTGAAGGCAATTTCTTAATGGAAGTACATAATGGGAATGCAAACAGATTCTAATAGTCTCTGCTAAATAGAGAAGATGGAGATCAAAGTGTGGGCAGAACAAGCAAGCTAAAAGTTGGGAAGATGGTTGGGGTGGGGAGCTCTGCATTGAAATAACTATAGAAATCTCCCTGGGAGCACCTGTGGTTCTTTGCTGAGTGCCAGCCTGTATAAATACAAGTAGGAACTCCATGTAACTGGGCTTTTCTTTTTTCCTCTCCAGTTGCTCACATAAGAGCAGACCTCACATAGTTAAGACAGAATCAGTGTTTATCAACAAGAAAATTTAGTGAAGACTCCAGAGTGTTCATGTTTCAGTAGAACTGAACTCTCAGAGTACTATAGACCCACTTTAGCAAAGAGTTAAAATGAGGTCTTGAAGGGATTAAACTGGTCTGCAAGAAACTCAGTTGCATTCAGGAAAGAACACAAAACGCTTTAGATAAAAACATCTGTTACTGTGGCAGAGGGTTCTTTTGCTTAACTGAGACAGAAATTGCAAAACGACAAAGTGCAACTCCCTTACTATTAGCATCTCGGAGTTCTGGACAGCAAAGGCCCTCATAGCTCTTAGTGTTACAGCTCTGACCTTTTGGTACCAGTGGCTCTCTACACCTAGTGTTATCCTATGCCTAGCATCTGGTGCTAACAGCTCTGTAAACTGCTCAACACTTCCTTATCAGCCAGATCTAGTTATTCTTGCCAGCTCTCTGCAGCTCCTCCAGTGGCTGGAGCTAGAAGCAAGAAGCTCCCAGCAGCTTTTCTGCAGCTTTTAGCTCTCAGGAGTTCTTCAGCAACTCTGTGGCTCCTAGGTGTTCTAAAGTGTTTTTATCTAAAGGGTTTTATGCTCTTTCCTTGGTGTTACCAGCTCAGCTCATCCCACTCTACCCAAGACAAAAATCACCACTAGCGAATAAAACCACATGAATAAGGCTTTATTGGGGTCTGTGCTGCAGCACAGGGGGAAGAGCATGGGCCAGAGGTTCCAGACTAGTCTGATGAGACTAAGAGGAGTGCACCCTAATGCTCTGTCTGCAAATGGAAGACTTTCTGCTTAGTCATGCCAGCTTGTAGGCAAAAAGGGCCCACCTGTCTTGGCTGTCATGGATGGAGGAGGTGTGCCTCACCATACCAAATGGGGACAGCTGAATGTGGATGAAGTGTCCAAAGCTCATTAAGAGGCTGCAGTCATGGGAGGTGGCTGCAGGTCATGTGAAGCTGCCACAGCTGACACTAAGCATTTGAAAGAGTTGTAGATACCATGATGATAGCTCTGCCTTATCTTAGAAGAAGTGGCCACTTGACAGCTGGACAGTTTCTGTACAAGCAGTGGGGCTGAAGTCCCGGCTACTACTGTTGCCTCCAATGTGACTTTAGGAGTGGTAGCAGTGATGATCCTATCCTAGTTGGCTTGGGGTCCTACCAGGAAGACAGCAGTGGCCCTCATCTCATTCCTGCCAGTTTCAGCTATCTGGCTGTGCTCCCGACTGTGGCTATCAGTCCAGAGGCTGGGCTGCTGGACCTGTCAGCCATGTGATGGTGAGTGGCAGTTGCAATAGCAGATGCTCTATGTTTTCTTTCATAACCCCTCCTGTCAGCTAGAGCTGGCTCCTGAAATTCCAAGTGACACAACAGCTGAATGGAGAGCTGAGTGGCTGGATGTAGGGGAGAACCATCCCAGATGTGTAGCCAAGCATGAGCATACCCTGCTCCCTGGATTCATCCCAAGGATGCAAGGCTGGTTCAATACATGCAAATCGACAAATGTAATATATCACATAAATATAAACAAGAATGAAAAGCATATGATTGTCTCAATAGATACAGGAAAAGCCTTTGACAAAATTCAATGTACTTAAATAATGAAAATCCTGAAGGAACTAGGGTGCAAGGAACTTAGTTCAACATCATAAAGATTATACATGACAAACTCAAAGCCAACATTGGAGACAAATCAAACATTACCACTAAAACCAGAAACAAGACAAGGATTTCCAGTCTCATCACTGCTATTCAATACAGTAATCAAAATTTTAGCCAGAGCAATTAGGTAGGAGGAAGAAATAAAAGGGATACAATAGGAAAGAAATAATTCAAATTATCTCTATTTGCAGATTATATGATCCTATACTTCAAAAACAATAAAATTACACTAGAAGGCTTCTAGAGCTGATAAGCAAATTTAAAAAAACCCAGAAAGATACAAAATCAATATACAAATATCAATAGCTTTTCTATTCACCAATAATGAATCTGCTGAGAAAAAATTTTTAAATTTGGACGTAATAGAACTCCAAAGAAAGAAATTGAAGAAGATACTAGGAGATGTAAAGACCTTCCATGTTCATGGATAGGCAGAAATAATATTGTTGAAATCGACATATTACCAAAACAGCCTGCACATTCAATGTAATCCCCATCAAAATACTAATGAATTGTCTACAAAATTACAAAAACCAGATTAGAAAAATTAATCCTAAAATTCATATGGCAGAACACAAGACCCAGAATAGCTAAGGCAATCCTGAGCAAAGAAGCAATGCTAGAGCAAAGAAGCAATGCTAATACCAGATTTCAAATTATACAACAGAGTCATAGTAACTAAAATAGCATGGTACTAGCATAAAAACAGATATATAAGCCAATGGAACAGAAGACAGAGATAAACTCACACAGTTACAGTCATCTGATTCTGGACTAAAGGACCAAAATCATATAATGGGAAAACAACAGCCTTCTTTAACAATGGTACTGGGAAACTGGATATCCATACATAGAAGAATAAAACTAGATCTGTATCTCTCACCTTGTATAGAAGTCAATTCAAAATGATCAAAGACCTAAGTAGAAGACCAGAAATTTTGCAATTGTTAGAAAAAAAATAGGGGAAACAATTCAACACTAGCAAATACTTCCTGAATAAGACTCTAAAGCCCAGGAAATAAAATTTTTAAAAATCAATAAATGGAATGGCATCAAATAAAAAGGCTTCTTTACCACAAAGGAAACAATTATCAGAATGAAGAGACAACTGACAGAATGGAAGAAAATCTTTGCCAGTTACTCCTCCAACAGAGGATTAATATCCATGTTGGATTAGGACCATACTTCCTTTACAAGACTCCTATAGCACAAGAAGTAAAATCAAGAATCAATAAATGGGATGGATTCAAAGTATAAAGCTTCTTCTCAGCAAAAGAAATAATCAACGAAGTGAACAGAGAGCCGACATACTGGGAACAAATCTTTGCCACACATGCATCCGATAGAGCACTCATCTCTAGGATATATAAAGAACTCAAAAAACTTAACACCAAAAAAAAACAACCTAATCAATAAATGGGTCAAGGAGCTGAACAGAAACTTCACAGAAGGTATACAATTGATCAACAGACATGAAAAAGCGTTCAACATCTCTAGCAATCAGAGAAATGCAAATCAAAACTACCCTAAGATTTCATCTCACACCAGTCAGAATGGTAATTATCAAGAATACAAACAACAATAAGTGTTGGCGAGGTTGTGGGGAAAAAGGCACGCTCATACATTGTTGGTGGAACTGCAAACTGGTACAACCAATCTGGAAAGCAGTATGGAGATTCCTTAGAAAACATGGAATGGAACCACCATTTTACCCAGCTATCCCACTCCTCGGTCTATACCCAGAAGACTTAAAAACAGCACACTATAGTGACACAGCCACTTCAATGTTTATAGCAGCTCAATTCACAATTGCTAAACTATAGGACCAACCTAGATGCCCTTCTATAGATGAATGGATAAAGAAACTGTGGTATATATACACAATGGAATATCACTCAGCAATAAGACAGAATAAAATTATGGCATTTGTAGGTAAATGGGTGAGTTGGAGAATATCATGCTAAGTGAAGTAAGCCAATCTCAGAAAACCAAATGTCAAATGTACTCATTGATAAGTGGATATTGATCCATAATGAGGGGAAGGACACGGGAACAATGGAGGAATTCTGTTCACAGGGGTATAAGGGGGGAGGAGGCATGGGGACAGTAAAGGTGGTGGAATATGATGGTCATTATAGCCCTAGCTTTATGTATGACTGCATGTATGTTGTGATTCTGTATCACTTACAACCAGAGAAATGAAATGTTATCCTCCATCTGTGTACAATGAATCAAATTACTCTCTGATATCATGTAAACCTAAATAGAACAAATAAATAAATTAAATATTAAAAAAATGTTCAACATCTTTAGCCATCAGGAAAATGCATACTACACTGAGATTCCATGTCACTCCAGTTAGAACAGTAAGCATCAAGAATACAAATAACAATAAAGGATGACAAGGATATAGGGAAAAAGGAACTCTTTTACACTGCTGGTAGGAATGTAAATTACTACTGCCACTATATAAATCAGAAGGATGTTCTCCAAAAAGCTAAAAACATAGCTACCATATGATCTACCCATACCAATGCTTGGAATTTATCCAAAAGATTAAAGTAAGCATATTTTAGAGATGCATGTATGCCCACTTTTATTGCAGCACAATTCACAATAGCCACTCATTTAGTCCAGAGATACAAACAGGTTAAAAATGAAAGGATATAAAAATGTACTCTGTGCAAACTGAAACCAAAAAAGAAAACAAAACATAAAGCTGATGTGGCTGTACTAATACAATAAAATAGAGTTTAAATCAAAAAGGTTACAAGAAACAAAGAATAATATTACATATGAACAAAAGATTCAATATAACAAGGAGATATAATAGCTACAAATTTTTACATACTTAATAATAGATCCTCAAAACATGGAGCAAAAATTTCCAGAACTGGAGAAATAAAAATGCACATGATAATAAAGACTTCAGTACCCCCTGTATAAATCAAATATTGATAGATTTTGAAAGGTAGATACTTTTAAAAAGGCATATAAATCATCCTCTTAGAGCACAACAGGATGAAGTTAAAAGTCAATAATGGAAAGAAAACTGGAAAATTCATAACTATGTGAAATTAAACAAGACTTCATTAAAAAACCAATGGGTCAAAGAAGAAATCACAAGATAAATTAAGAAATACCTCCTGACAAGTGAAAACAAAAATAAAACATACAAAATTTAGAGGATGCAGTGAAAATATTGTTCGGAGAAGAAATACCTTAAATAACCTAACTTTATAGTAGCTTGAGGAGCCAGAAAAGAAGAACAAACTAAGCCCAACGACAACAGAATAAAGTAAATAATAAAGATTAGGGCAGAGATCCACAAAATTGAGAAGAGAAACACAACAGAGAAATCAATGGTTCTCTTTGAAAAGATCAACAAAATTGAGAAACTTTCAGCTAGACTGACAAAAAAAATTTTAAAGGTAGATGCAAATAATTAAAATCAGAAATGAAAGCTTGGTACTACTATTGATACTATAGAGATAAAATGGATCAGCAGAATACTATGAATAAGTATACACCAGTGAATAAGATAATCTACAAGAAATGGACAAGCCCAGTGCAGTGGCCCACAACTATAATCCCAGCAACTCCGGAGGCTGAAGCAGGAGGACTGCAAGTTCAAGGACAGTCTCAGCAATTTAGTGAGGTCCTAAGCAACTTAGACTTTGTCTTAAATTAAAAAATAAAAAAGGGCTGGGGATGCAACTGAGTGGTAAAGTGCCTTTGGGTTCAATCCTCAGTACTCGCCTCCCCACTAAAAGGACAAATTCCTTGAAATACCCAAAATACATAAACTAAGTAAAGATGAAATAGAGAATATCAAATAAATATAGCTAGTAAAAACATGGAATCAATACTCATAAAGTTCCCAACAAAGATAAATCTTGGACCAAATGTCTTCCTTCACTAGTGAATTATATCAAACATCTATACAATTAAAAACAATCCTCCTCATATTTTTCCAAAAAATTGAAATAAAGGCAACACTTTCTCATTGTATGAGCCAGTGTTATTCTTATACCAAAACCAGAAAAATAATCAAAATAAGAGGAAATTACAGGTGAATAACTTTTATGAATATAGATGCAAAGCAATAACAAAGTATTATCAAATCAATCCAGCAGAATATTGAAAGGATTATTTACCATGACTAAATGGGATCTATCCCAGCAATGTAAGTATGATTAATGTAACACACTATTTTAATACAATACAGGGGGAATATGACTATCTCAATTTTGCATAAAAAGTATGTGACAAAATTCAACACACTTTCATTCTAAAACATCAATAATTTGGAACAGAGTGAACATTCTTCAATATGTTCAAGAATATTTATGAAAAATTCACAGCTAACATCACACTCACTGGTAAAATATTTGGTTTCTCTTGAAGGTTAGGAATAAGACAAAGATGTCTGCTTTCACCACCACATTCAACATTTTAATGAATTGTGTGTAACTAGAAATATAAGAAGAAAAAATTTCTCTTTTGGGGATGAAATGATGTTATACTCACAACCATCCTCCCCCAAATAAATCCAAAAGAAAGCTATTCAGGCAATAAAAGTTGAAGGGTAGCTGGGCACGGTGGCTCACGCTTATAATCCCAGCACTTTGGGAGGCTGGGACAGGAGAATCGCGAGTTCAAAGCCAGCCTCAGCAACAGTGAGGTGCTAAGCAACTCAGTGAGACCCTGTCTCTACACAAAACACAAAATAGGGCTGGGGATGTGGCTCAGTGGTTGAGTGCCCCTGAGTTCAATCCCCGGTACCAAAAAAATAAAAATAAAAAAGTTGAAGGGTACAAGGTCAACACAGAAATATTTGCTTAAACAGCATTGGTCTATTGGGAATAATATAAACTAACATAAACATTCATATTGAGCTTTATATATTACTTCTTAACCTTTATTTAATACTTTTACTTTATAATGCATCAACACAAACTAAAACCATTGCCGTTTAAACCAAGATTAAGAAATACATATTTCTAGTACCTCCTAATTCACTCTTCTGTTCCCTAAACCTCTGGGCATCAAAGACACTAACAAAGTGAAAAGAAAATGTACAGAATGGGAGATAAGGCTTGCAGATATATGTGTGTGTGTGTGTTTATATATATATATATGAATCTTAAATATACTCTGTCAATGTAAAGAAACCAGAAGCAAACAAAAAATATGATGTATGATTAAATTACAAGGCAATCAAGAAAAGGCAAAGCTAATATATGTTAATGAAAATCAGAAAGTAGTTGCCTATTGGGAGGTCAATCAATAGAATGAGGGAATTTTCTTCAGTCATGAAACATTAAAATATATATATACATACATGTATGTATATATACACTTATACAAACATGAAGTAGGAGAAAGAAAGAATATTCTAGAAAATAATAGTCGAAAACTTTCCACATCAATCTTCACATCCAAAAATTCATCAAACCCCAAGTAGGATAAATGTAAAAAGAGATCCACACCCCAACATATCACAGTAAAAGTTCTGAAAAACAAAGAAAAAATAAAAAGCTGAATATGTATGTATGTATACATACACACATACATGTAGAGGATCACAGAACTGAACATGTATTGTATATAAATTATGATTCAATTTTAAAAGTACTCCTTTATAAGAGCTTTAATTCTACAGATGAGAAATGGATAATGAACAAGGTGATGACTAATGTAGTGCTTAGAGAAAAAACATGGAAAAGATTAAATATTGGAGATAAGGTACCAAAGAAGACTAATATGTAGATAATTCTGAATAATGACCTAAAAGAAGTAATAGTTATTAAGATATATTTAGTATTTTCCATGTTTGGAAAATTCTTCAGATTGGAATAATTGTTTCTAATATATATATTTATTACTGGTTTCACAAATAAGAAACAAGATGCAGAGACATCTAGTTCCCTACATTTCTTCTAGAATCCATCAGTCTCTATTCATTATCCATCATCTATCTACTTGTGTCTGTTTTACTGAAGATATTATTGCATTTGATCAAATTAAACTAGAAGCCATATGGGAGAAATAAGTATGAACACAAAAGTGGTAAATAATTTTGAATTTGAAGAAAATAATGAAAATTATATTAAAATGAATATTATTAGGAATAAATTTTCTAAGAATGATCAAAAGGAGAGAGACCATATAGATGTTTCAGGAACATTGAAGAGCCACAGCACTGTAGGGATCCTGTGGCCATGATGGCTATGCGGTCACCCAGCGCATCAGCTTCATCCATGTAGTGGGTAGTCAGTAGGATGGTGCAATCCTTTTTATAGATCCTAAGGATATCCCAGGTGGCCCTTCTTGAGGCTGGGTCCATGCCAGATGTTGGCTCATCAAGTATCACCACCTAAATTCCAGAAGAACAATTCCATGACCATCTAAACACGATGAACTGGTAGCATTACCAGTTTACTCTTTTTTTTTTTTTTAATTTCTCTATTTTATTTTTGTTTTTTTGTTTTTAATTTTTTAATTTTTAAATTTTTCTAAAAAGTTGCATTTAAATACATGTTATCAAACATAACAGAAAAAAAACAAATTTTCAGAAGCTGTACACACTATTCACTGAAAACATTTGTTGAGGCAAATAGAAAAAAAAATTATTACAATCATAATTTTTCTAACTTTGCACAAAATTATAAGCAGATTACATTCTTCATATTAAACATCTTTATATGCACTTTCAAT
>PVHX01028904.1:0-17546 GCA_004024805.1 Geosciurus inauris
AATTAGCCACAGGGTCTCTGGTCTAATTCCTAGGTCTTTGATCCACTTTGAGTTGAGTTTTGTGCATGGTGAGAGATAGGGGTTTAGTTTCATTTTACTGCATATGGATTTCCAGTTTTCCCAGCACCATTTGTTGAAAAGGCTATCTTTTCTCTAATGTATGTTTTTGGCACCTTTGTCTAGTATGACATAGCTGTATTTATGTGCATTACTCTCTCTGTCTTCTATTCTGTACCATTGGTCTACATGTCTGTTTTAGTGCCAGTACCATGCCGTTTTTGTTACTATTGCTTTGTAGTAAAGTTTAAGGTCTGGTATTGTGATGCCTCCTGTTTTCACTCTTCTTGCTCAGGATAGCTTTGGCTATTCTCGGTCTCTTATTTTTCCAAATGAATTTCATGATTGCCTTTTCTATTTCTATAAGAAAGGCATTTGGGATTTTAATTGGGATTGCATTGAATCTGTATAGTGCTTTGGATAGTATGGCCATTTTAATAATATTGATTCTGCCTATCTAGGAGCATGGTAGGTCTTTCCATCTTCTAAGATTTTCTTCAATTTCTTTCTTTAGTGTCTTGTAATTTTCATTGTAGAGGTCTTTCACCTCTCTTGTTAGATTGATTCCCAAGTATTTTATTTTTTTGGAGGCTATTTAAATGCCTCTTCTCTTCTGATCATCAACAGCTTTAGGATTCATGAGTTCAGAGTTCGATGTAATTATCTCAGCATTTATCTATGTTTCATTAGTTATGTGCATTGTGTTCTATAAGCTGCTAAGAAGGGCTGGAGAAAGTAAAAGAAAATAAAAATAGATAATACATCTACCTTTGGTTAACTTTCAATCATTAGAGAGATTTAGAAAATAATCCCAATAATTTCAACATTCAAAATTCCCAACCCCCTCCACAGCACACCCACAGCTACCCCATCATGAAAGTTCTGTCTTCTCATTTTCTACAGCCATTCACATTTGGTATAAATAATGGACCCTTTCGTATTTCAGATTGACTTTCACATGAACTCTTGGTATCTCCCTAAAATGTACATAAATTTGTTTCTATAACTCACTTTTTCTGGTGTTCTGCTAAGCAAATGGTGGGGTTTTTCTTTTTTTCCCCTTATATAAAAGTACATGTCAAAAAGCTAGAGCACTGGGCTGGGGTTGTGGCTTGGTGCTAGAGTGCTTGCCGAGCATGCGTGAGGCACTGGGTTCAATTCTCAGCACCACAGACAAATAAATAAAATAAAAGTCCATCAACAACTAAAAAAATAAAAGCTAGAGCAGTGTTTAAGGGCTTTAGAGTCAAATTCATGACCACTGCCACAAGCCACTAGCTATTACCCAGAATGGTGATAATAATCACACCTATCTTTGTCACAAGAATTGTGAGTATGAATACATGCAATGCATGTGACATGCCTGTGCCAAGTGCAGAGGAACCATTCAGTTCATGGCCACTGCTGTTTTCATTGCTATTATTGCTCCCTATGGTCCCCACCAAAACAAAAACCAAGCAATCATCTGAGGTAAAACACCTCAGAATAAACAACACAGTAAAACCTGATACTAATCCCAGAAATAATCCTTAAGCCAGACAGTTTTTACACATTTTCAGAAAAACCAATAAGTAATAGTTCAGCTTGGCCTTGAGAATAAAAATTAAGGGTCATTATTCATTTTTCAAAGGAACTCACCATATGAGTCCCAAAAACAGTTTGTTCTCTGAGTACACACAGACTACTTTCCAGGGACAGTGTCCAACCTGAGCCAACACCCAGGCAAATCCCTGAATTGCCTTTCTCTGTGGATCATCCCTGGGAGGCTACTATGTTTGTGCACCAATTTATGGGGATAGAAATAGGGACACAAAAAACAAGTCACAGACTGGCTTCAGGTCCCAGCTTTAACTTAGTGGCAGAGTGTTTGCTAGTGCTGCTTTTGTTCTTCCCCTTGAGTTGCCAAAGTGGTTTGGGACATTTTCCTGCTATATTCTACAAGGTTTGGTTGGCCAGAAAGTGTCAACCGATTGAGGGCTCAATAAGTGCATCTTGCCAATTCCTGCAGGTCATAAATGCTGTCTTTGAGTGCATTAGAATTCTGCTGGTTTCAAGAGACAAAAAACTAAATATACAACCAGCCTAAACAGAAAGGTAGACTCACTGGCTCATATAAATGAAAAACTCAAAGTGTGGTAGGTTTCAAGGGCTTTCATACTGTCACCATGCCTTGTTCTTCTTCTCTCTTCTCCACCTTCCACTGAGTCTGTTTCACTCTTAGGTATATCATTGTGTTCTCTGGAAGCTGCAGGCTTACATTTTTCCAGAAAGATGAACAATCTCAAAAAAAGGCTAAGGAATTTTTTTCCTAGTCCTACTATTATTGGCCTAAACTGAACCAATGTCCCTCCCTATCCAATCACCTGGACTTGCAGACTGCAACTCTCAGAAGAGTTGAGGCTGTGGCCACATGTGCACCCTAGTGAGCCACTTGCGGTGGGGTCAGTTCTGCTGAGGTGTTTCATATGAGAGTAGAGCAAGAATTATTCCCTTGGAGGCACAATCAGAGTGTTATTTCTAAAAGAGCACTGAGTAGCCAGAAACATGGTAAGGAAACTATTTGCCTGCCAGGCCAGGGAGGTCCAGAGAGCACAATGGCACCTGCAGTCTTCTTATGTCATCTCACTCATCAGTCATTTGCTCTTTCACACTCATTTCCTAGAATTTCCGCCAACACACAGAGCTGTCCACAGACTAAAATTATAGAGTTTTGTGGGGGAGCATAACTTTGGAGGACAGGAGGGAAGATATTAATGGTCAAGGTGGAGTAAAATTCTTATCTCAATGTGTCTGAGATAAGAATAGCTGAGAAAAAAGCATCCAGAAAAATTCGGCAAATTTAAGAGGGAGGAAGACAGGAGTCTGGACTTGTCACACTCTGTATTGTCCAGTGAGAATACAGAGGCAGCAACTCTCAAATTTTCCATTGTTTAATGCTCTTTCCAAACTACCCAAACAAGATGCCACAGATCCACTACCCAGAAAACAGGTGCAGAATTGTTCACACGTTGTTCATGATTGCTTTGACCCTGCCCCTGGCAACCAATGACACACATTTTGCAAGTGTCACCTTCTCTGCAAAGAGTTTTCTGGTTCCATTGTTGTCTTTGTTATAGTAACATAGTTGACATTTACTGTATCTGTATGTGGCAGTCATGCCAAAACTTTGTGTGTTCCACATCACTTAAGTTTCACAGTAACTCTTCCCCTGTGGATCATCCCTGGGAAGGCTGCCATGTCTACACCCCAATTTATGGGAATAGGAGTAGGGACACAAAAGGAGGGTTGATATTATCTCCATCGTAGAGACCAGAAATCTGAGCCACAGCGAAATAACTTGATTAAGATCACAGAGCATTAAGTGACAGAATTTGGTTTATAAGCTTCTTGAGCACAACCGCCATGCTCTCTGGCAAGGCTTGCCCTTTTTGTAGCATAAACAATAGATAGCTGAGGCTGGGATTGTGGCTCAGCCGTAGAGCGCTTGCCTCGCATGCGTGAGGCCCTGGGTTCGATCCTCAGCACCACATACAAACCAATAAAAAAATAAAGACATTGTGTCCATCTACAACTAAAATAAAAAAATTAAAAAAAAACAAAAAACAATAGATAGCTGTTACTGAACATTCACTGTGCACCCAGTGTTATGCTAAAAACATGACTTTAGAGGCAGTGTTATCTCCTTCAGCATTGATAGTAACTGCTGCACACCCTAGCACTACCCCTAATTTGCAAATAAGGAAACTAAGACTTGTAGAAGTTCAGTAACTCAAAACAAAAACTCAGGTATTCAATAAGTTTATCTAATATACCAAGACTCAATTCTCAAGACAGTTCTTTCTGATCTAGTCTTTGCTGAATTTCAGCTCCCCTGACCTTTAAGAGTTCTCTCTATAGTAATTTCATGGATGTCACAGAAAAATGCCATTAACACAGTAACTAAGCCAGCCTCCTGAGAATCAGGCTTTAAGCTCCCCAGGGACAGGTACCAGCCACTCTAAATATGTGTGGAATAAGCAAAAAACCAAAGAAACAAGTATACTTTTTCCAAGTAGGGGAGTCCTTTTCAAAACAAAATAATAAACCCTGAAGCAGACAATTAAAGGAGGTTGTGGTTTCTAGCCAGCTGGCTGGTGAAGAATGCAAATAGTTAGAGATGCATTTGAAAAGAACCTGTTTGGGAACTCGAGGTGAGTCCAATAAGGTAACAAGCCCCTACTTGCAAAATTCAATTGAAACAAGTCCCTGTTCAAACAATTGTGGTTTCTTCGAGCTCAGGAGACAGCTGTTAGGAAAAATGACTCATGAGAGAGGCCAAATGTATTATAGATGTTGCCTTGAGAGCATTTATCCACATGTGGGAATGAATTAACCTGTTGTAAGAGCAATAGATGATATTTGCATTGAATAAAAGAACAACTATGTAATTGACCATATGCCAAATCATATTCCACCATCAACAACCCACATCCCAGGAGTCAGATTTGCAGAGTTTCTATTTCTCTGCTGACCTCCACCTTTTACATTTATTCTGAGTATCCTGAAACAGACATGAGATCCTCTACAAAGATCCTATCCTGTGTTGGACACCCTTGACTGCCTGATTCGAGGCCTTTACTGCCTGCTCTTCTTGCTGGTGGAACCCTGACTTTCTGAGGTATTCATCCTCCACTGCCATGTGGGCAGGCTCCCAGGCGATGGATGTTAAATAATCTAGGCTGGTCCTGATAAATCCATTCTTCTTCCCAGACATTGGTATAGATGCAGGCTAATCTAACAAATTAGATGTAAGCAGATGGCAGTTATGGGCCATGAAGAATTTTTCTTCCCCAACAAAAAGGTCCGTGGGAGAAAATACCCAATTTATTCTGTTGCTACACGTCTTACATCTTGTTTGCATTACCTTCTATAACCACTGCAGCCATCTTGCTACCCTGAGGAATGCCCTCTCTTGCACCCTGAGGGCAACAGAGCATAAAGATAGCAAGTTGTCAGGTCCTTGATGGTAATGTTGTACCACTGAAATCATCAAACATGCTTGCAGACTCCTAGCTGTGTAAGATAATATCTTGCTGTGATTGAGCAATCTTTCAATGGGTAATTTACTTTCTCACCTGATAAAAGTCAGTTTGATCCCTGTTTGAAGGCAAAATTTGTATTTTCTTTAATATTCTTGTTCAGATGATCATATCCAGTGTCTTTGGAGAAAGTGAAACTAAATGGTAGATGGCTTTGCATAAGCCAAATTCAACATCCAAAAATCCACCAGGAATGCACTATCTAAAGCAAGAATTAAAAATCCTTTTCTGTAAAGGGTCAGACATTAAATATTTTCAGTTTTATGGGTTATAAGATATCTGTTAAAACCATACCACTTTACCATTATAATGCAAAAGCAGCCATACACAATACATAATGAGTAGCTGTTCCAATAAAACTTAATTTACAAAAATTGTCAGAGGGCCAACTTAGCTTATAAGGCTGTAGTCTAGTGTACTATCCCCAAAGATTTTATATATATATATATATAATCTTTTATATTTTATATATATATATCCATATATATAAATATATATATTATATATATATCCATCCCTTGGAAATCTTCCCTCTATGACCTAGGCCTTGTCTACATTTCTGCCTTTGTCTTATACCATTCCTCATGTCAGCTACTCTGGCTTTCTTTTTGTTTATCTGCCAAGCTTTCCTCCCCACCCCAACATGACACACTACAATTCCTAGGCCTTTACATTTGTTCTTTTCCCAGAATGCTTTCCCTTAGCGTTTGTCACAGCTGGCTTTCTTTCATCATTCAGGATTAAACACAAATGTCATTTCCTGAAGAGTTTTTCCCTAAGCACTTTTTAAGTATTCCACTCTCCTCCTAGTGACCTCCGTGCTCATTCATTTGTCTTATTTCCTTCTTGGGTTTGTCAGCCTCCATCTCCACTTCCCATCATCAACCTCTGTCCCCACTGAAGGTTAAGTCACATAAGGGCAAGGACCTTGACCATCTTGTTCACCAATGTCTTCCCCAAGTCTAGAAGTGAAGAAGATAGTTAATATTTATTGATTATTGAATAAATGGAATTTGTGGTCTATTGTTGGCTTAGGAAAACGTTTTATAGGGTTTTAAAATGTGTCCCTTAAGACATACAATTCCTTGGGCTGGGGTTGTGGCTCAGTGACAGAGCACTTGCTAGTATGTGTGAGGCACTGGGTTCAATCTTCAACACCACATAAAAATAAATAAATAAAATAAAGGTATTGTGTCCCTCTACAACTAAAAAAAGTTAAAAATACATACAATTCCTCACTCTATATTGTCTATAACTCATTCATGACTTCCTTCAGAAATAACATATTTTGCTCTTGATGGATATAATTAACCCCTAAACATGAAACTAGATAACCAATAGAAATGATTGTAATTATTGGCTACCTGCCACTCTGAATGAAGCAAATACAGAACATTTTAAAAGGAGGTAAAGTTACCTATTTGCTCTATTTGTTAAATAGCTCTCCTGGTAAGACTAAAGAGACCTGTTTGCAAGCTGTGTGTTCACTGGGACTTCATTTCCATGAAAAATCGAAGCAGGAAGCTCCAGCCCAGGTAAAGATCAAGGCCTGACCCACATCTGCTCAAAGATTAAGCTGGACGTGTGGTGCATGCCTGCAAGCCTAGCTACCCAGGAGGATCACAAATTCAGGGCCAATCTCAGCAACTTAGGGAGACCGTATCTCAAAATAAAATAAAAAAGAGTCTGGGAATATCATTATAGAGCTCTTGTCTAGCATGTACAAGGCTCTGGGTTCAATTCTCATCACTATAGAAAAAAAGAAAAGCTTGAACTGTATTTTGAAAGACAAGAAATGCCACTTTATTCAACAAAATATAAATAAAGGAGAGGAGATTCTATATTTGTGTGAAAGATTCTTTTGCTTTATATAAATCTCATACCTGGTGGCTTTCAAACAAGAATCTGAAAAGTAGTAAGACTACTTTACTCTGCTTATCAAAAAACTTCAGAAATCTCCAAATATAGTTTACGAATGAAATGCAGAACAATTGGAATGGAGAGGGGGTAGCAGGGTTGGGAATATATTTGTGTAGTGATATTTCCTATCATGGGTTAATAGTAGCCTTTCCAAAGTTTTGGATCATCTTCTCCACACTCCTCAGTGTATGAGTCATCCCTACCCTTGACAATCTCCTGCCTCGCTCTGGGCCACTTGCCCAGCCTTTTTCAGACCAGGAAATCTGGTTAAAATACAATCTCTGGCACTTGACTAAATAAAAAAAAAAAAACTCATTAAAACCTGTGACTCTCTCATGAACCTCCCTCCCAAATATTCCTTTTAAATTCCCCTAAGGGATACACTGGAAAACAAAAATGTCCTTAAGGAAGGGAAGAACCATGCAGAAGTAAATGAGAACAACAAATCTCTCATTTATGCTTTTCTTTTTATTGATCTATATTTTAAGCAGCTTTTTCACTGCTGTGATTAAAGGACCCAACCAGAACAACTGTAAAGGAGGAAAGGTTTATTTAGGGGCTCACAGGTTCAGAGGTCATAGTCCATAGAAGGCTGGCTTCATTCCTTGGGGCTGCAGGTGAGGCAGAACATCATGGTAGAAGAGTGTGGCAGAAGGAAGCAGCTCACATGGTGATCAGAGAACAGAAACAGAGACTCCACTCACCAGGTACAAATATGTACCCACAGCCACACCCCCTATCCCTACCTCTTTCAGCCACACCCCAGCACTTTAGTTACCATTCAGTTAATCCCTATAAGGAGATTAATTCACTGATTGGGTTAAGACTCTTACAACCCAATCATTTCTCCTCTGAACCTTCTTGCATTGTCTCACACATGAGCTTTTGGGGGGCACCTCACATCCAAACCATAACAATCTACAACTTATTCTCCCACCTGAGGGTCATTCTCAAGTGTTTTAAAAATCTTGGCTTTCAGCTTTCTAGTGAATTATGTGTCTTTTCTTGTTTAGAAAACAGACATCAAGCAGACATATACATGAACTTTGGTCATTTCAGCAGCTATAACTAAGTCTTCTATGCTTATGTAACAGGCTTTGTGAACCACAGGGGAGAAAGATATTTTGGCCCATCCCTACAAAGGGAACAAACAAAAAATGCCTATAAAACAACATTCAATGATGTTTTATAGGGGCCAGGTGGGAACTGCATGCTGTTGAGGGCAGCGGGTACCAGTTCTTGCCAAGTATGAGCACATAAGTATGTAGCCTCAGAGTTGCCAGCTCTTCCAATTTTTCAAAAAAAGAAAGAAAAAAAAAATCCAGAAACCTGGATTACTCTTCCAATTTTAAAATGTTGGAGCAATTAAAGATAAAGACAAAGAGGACCAAGCCAAATGTGTTCCAAAGGCCACTCTGGGCCTATGGACTGCCATTCGAGGCCACTGTACAGCAAGCAGTCACACAACTCCATCCAGTGCAACCCCATGAAATAGGGTGTACTTAAAGGGACTATCCACCACCTCCATGTTTGAGCAGAGTTCTTAGTATGTCCAAAAGCTGCACACGCTAAGGCTTCTGAGTGGCTCCTCTGTTCTTGACCATCACCAAATGCGTTTTCTGCTTTGCTTATTTCCTAAGCTTTTTGGCACACAAAGCACAGAATAACCCACAAAAACTAGGGTTAACTGTTTGAGGCTATTGACCTCTTTTTTATTAGTTAATGCCTGGGGTAGAAAAGATAAAAACTTGATTTTTATCAGTGAATATTTTATTTTGCCCCTGTGTTGAAATGGCGGGGCTTGTTTGTCTAAATTTAGACTTAAGCTCAAATCTCTTGTATTTATTATTTCTTAGACCCGAGTCAAACATGAACTTCGAATGACATGTGTTTTGTTTTTCCAGTTTTAGTCTTAGGGCACTCCCAGAATTAGAGGCAAAATGTAAATTAAAAATGAAAACACAAGGATATCTATTGTGTTTGATATCTATCTTTGCATAGCACAAGCTTTTGTTAGTTAGGGGAAAAAATGTTCTCATCATTATATTTCCTTTAAAGAGAGATAGTTTAGGCTAAAGACAAATGAGTTTTGTTAAACCAAGGGTTAATGGTTAAACTATTTCAGCACAAGTCATGAAACTAGAGTGTGCCCTAGTTCTTTGTCAGTAGGCCTTTTCCTCCAACTTTCTTCCCTCTTGCCCTGTCTCCCCATCCCCTCTCTATGCTAAGAATAGAATTCCATGAAACAAAAATCCTCAAAAAACCAATGTTTGCTGTGGGACTCACTATAGGGGCAATAATCCCTGAAAGCATGAATAAGGCCTGGATTCAGCACCCAATCCTGTTGTATCCAGCTGATCTTGTTGCCCTTTTCCCAACCACCATGCCTCCATCTATTATGCCTTCTGTTTAGGGACCCTCTCAGATCCACTTGGTAATCTCTCTCCAATGCACAACTGTTTAGAAGTAGTTAAACATCACTTGCAAGATGTAATATTGCTTTTAACTGGAGTTGTATATCTCCTAGTTATCTTGAGTTCTTTTTAAAATTATTTTCCCATAAGTAAAAAAAATGGAAAACTATCCCACAGCAAATGGATCCCCAGATTTTAATCCATGTCCAGAGTAACCACTACAGGTATTTTGGTATTTCTTTAAGACAATTGTGTTAAATTTTCTTTACTATGACCAAAACACCTGACAAGAATAATTTAGAGGAGGAAAGGTTTATTTGGGGCTCATGGTTTCAAAGTTCTCAGTACATGGTCGGCTAACTCCATTGCTCTGGGACTGAGATAAGGCAGATCTTCATGGTGGAACAGTGGTGGAGGAAAGCTGCTCAGTTCATGGTGGCTGGGAAGTGGAGAGTGAGAGTGCTAGGAGCCAGGGACAATATATAAAATCCCAAAGGCATGCCTCCAATGACCTATTTCCTCCAGCCATGGCCCACCTGCCTATGGTTACCACCCAGCAAGCCATTCAAATTATTAATCCATCAAGTAGATTAATCCACTGATTAGGCTATACTTTTCATAATCTATTTTACCTCTGAATGAGCATTCCTGCATTGTCTATTTAACTTGAGCTTTAGGAAGTAATACCTCACATCCAAACCATAGCAGCAATTAAACATAGGCACCATTTTGCTTGCTTCTTTTGTAAATCACACCATTGATTTAATTGTACTCCTGGAACTTAATGAGGCTACGTCCTTCTTATTACTTTGCTTACCTTAAATGTCACCAACTCAGGTAAAGCCTCCATTATCACTTATCTAAACTCGTCATCACCTATCCCCCAAGAGTTGTACTTTGTCATGTTCCTCTGTTCTGTCTTATTCTTAGGACTTAATATTTTTGTGTCCTGTGTTTCTGTTTGTTTGTGTTTCTGTATTAACTACAAGACCATGAGAACAGGGAACTCTTGTCTTCTTCATGCTGGGTCTTCAGATCCTGGAACTATGCCTGTGCTCTCAACTAAAACCCTGCTAAAATGATAACATGTTTTTTAAAAAGCTATCAATTTTCCAGAGCAGGAAGAAGATGAGGAAAGGAAAAGTTAGCAGAGATGAGAGTTAGTGCTAGAAAAAGCAAACTGGTGCTGATTTGTTTTTGTTTGTGTCTTTCTTTCCAGCCCACAATGTCCTGGTAAATCCATCTCCCCACAATCCCACTCTAACTCTGATTTAGAACCCTTTTATTTGGATGGTGATGATCCTGCCTTTGTCTAAGGATCATGAGTTCAAATCTGTTTTCCTGCCAGGAAAGAGATGAAAGCATCAGTTTCTCCTTTTAACCCCATCTACTCAAAGATAACTTCTATTAATATTTTGATAAATTTCTAACTTGTTTATATAAATGTTTACATAATTAAGATTGCACCAATCTAAGTAGGTACTGAAGTTGCTGACAAATAAAATAGATTTCATGCTGTTGTTACTTGGCAATCATCAATTTGACCCACCAAAGAGTATACTTAATAGAAAAGTCAAATCAATAATGTTAAAAGAACTACAGAGGCCAAATGGAAAACTGGCACAGAAAAGTTCCTATTAATTTCTATTTTTAATATTTCTTATCCTTTGTGTCTTATTACAAATGACACATTTATGTGAATAAAAACATTATTAACAGTAGTCCCTTTCCTCCTGTTATATATATATTTTTTTCATCTAAAATGTATTACTTCTCAGCTTGTGACACACAAGTCAGTGACTGTGGAAATGATTATAATGTCATTGAAGAGTGTGGCTTTAGGGGGTAAATAACTACCAGGCATAGAACCTTCAACAGAAAAGTTCCAGTATTCTTGTAAATCCAATTAAGAAAAAAAGGGGGCAGGGTAAAACTTGGAACAATCTCATAATTTGAAACGGTTTAAGTTTTCTTTCATGCACATCCCTGAAACTACTGGCAGGACACCTGCAGGAAACAGACTTGAAAGCTCAAACTATCACCCACCCAGTCTTTAAAGTAAATCAGGAAAATAGAAAATGGATTCATAAGCCAGATGAATTTCTGAGAATCAAATTCTATCAAATGAACTTTTTTTTCATTTGGTGTTCAGTAACTAAAGATAGAAAAAAAACTCTCTAAATGGTTGTGATATTGATCAGTGAAGAGAAAAATGTTAATGGACATTCTTTAGGAGAATGGCTCAAGTTTGAAGCATTTCTGTGCATTCCTAGCTTCTTCTCCATGGTGGGTCTTCCTGAAGTGCTGCACCTTTCCACATTATAGCAGGCAATGAACTATCTTCTACTTCAGGGAATAATGGAATAAAACCCGAGTAAATGACTTTCCTGCAGAAAATAACTTTCAATGTTGACATAATACAAAAAGCTGGAGGTACTAGAGAGTACACTGAAGGCGAGCCCTCATAGGAAGCAGACACTTGCGAAAGAGTAGAAGGGGAGCTGAATAAATGAATTCCCCATCCTCATCTCTCATAGATTGAGGCTAACTGTAGTTGCCTCAGGGCACTCGTGGCAGCAAGCAGTTTGTGAGAAAAACAAAAAACAAAACAAACAAACAAACTAAAACAGTCTTTGGGAGTAGAGGAATAAGACACACTGAAAATGATGGGGGGAATCAAAGAAGGAAAGGTGTAGAAGGAATGTCCCTAAACTGTTTCTGATCCTTAAACTATGATGCATGGTACTGACTCAGAGAAAATAATGTAAAAACAAAAGAGCTTAACTAAAATTGCAGTTACCACTCAAGAAAAAGTTCGGAGTTTATTCAAGTCTAAGCAATAATTGGCAGCTAAAGTGAAAGAAACAACTCTGGTTAGAGAAAAATAATGGCATGCAAAATTTCCACTGCTTAATGTTCACAATGCTCAGAATATAATAAAAAATTACTCAACAAACAGAAAACTAAGGAAACAAGACATGTTATCAAGAGGAAGAAAATCCATTGAGTCTGATGTCAGAATGAACTGGACATTGAAACTAAGAGATAGGATTTTAGCATGGTAATGATAATTATCCTAAATGATGTATATGATGAATGAAAAGATAGGAACCATCCTCAGAGAAATATAAACAATAAAAAGAACCAAATGAAAAGCCTAGAACTGGAAAAATGCAACATTTTAAATTTAAAAATTCACTGAATGCACTTAATTGTTGAATGGAAATGTGAAAGTGAGCTTGAAGATCAGTAAGAATTATCCAACATGAATAACACAGTCAAAAATGACTGAATAAAAATGAACCCTCAGAGACCTGTTAGATATGTCAAATGGTCCAATATATGGATAAATAGAATACAAAAATAAGAGAGGAGAGAGAATGAGATGGGAAGATATTTGAAGAATTAATCACTAATAAATTACCAAGTTTAATAACAGACAAAAAGGTACAGATATGCAATGATCAGCCCTATTTTATGTTTTATGTAGAGACAGAGTCTCACTGAGTTGCTTAGCGCCTCACTGTTGCTAAGGCTGGCTTTGAACTTGCAATTCTCCTATCTCAGCCTCCCAAAATGCTGGGATTACAGGCATGCACCACCACACCCAGCTATAACTAAGCAAACTTAAAGCAGTCTTCAAAGCCCTTATAGCAGCCAACCAATTGAAATCCCAAGTTTAAAAGCCATTCTTGAAGACAGCACACTCTATACAAGGAAACAATGATCTGACGGATGGTCCATTTCTCAGTAGAAACAATGTAGGCCAAAAGAACAAAGCGCAACCTCTCTGAAGTGCTGAAAGTGAATAAAAATTGTCAAACCAGAATTCATCACCCAGCAAATATATCCTGCAAAATGAAGATTAAATAATGGCATTTTCACATAAAACTAAAATAAATTGCTACCAACAGACCTGAAGAATAAGATTTGCTGAAGGAAGCTCTCCAGGATGAAGGGCAATGATACCAGCCAGAAACCTAGGTTCTGAGAAAAGAATGGAGAACACTAGAAATGGTAAATATCTGGAAAATATTCAGAAAAATATCTTTTCCTCCTAATTTATTTATAAAACAATATAACTTTTTGAAGGGAGAATTCTAACATTCTCTTGTATTTTTAATGCATCTAGATATAATACAAATAATCCCTATTGCATAAAAGAGAGAATGAATGTGGACTGATATGTGTATAAGACATCTACAAGTTACACAAAGAAGTGATATATTTACTGCATGTAGATGGTGAAGAGTTAAAGATGTAAATTGTAATCCCTGGGCAACCAGAACAAAAATAATAGCATAAAGAAATATGGCTGAAAAGCCAATAGAAAAAATAAAATGGGTTTCCAAAAATATTCAAATAATTTAAAAATGAAAGAAGGGGGGCAAGGAACAGAAAGCAGAAGATAAGTAGAAAACAATGAAATGGTAGACTCAAACCAATCAAACATACTTTACATTAAATATTAAAGAACAGAACACTTCAATTAAACGGCAGATTTGCAAAGTGGGTAAGTGAAATGTGACTATGACATACTGACTTACAAGAGACAAGTTTTAAATGTAAGACAGATGGGCTAAAGGTAAATGAATGGAAAAAGATTTGATATGCAAATAGGCATAAAAAGGTTGGAGTGCCTATTTTATCAGCTTAATGAGAAAAGCCTAACTTAAGGAATGACTAGAGGATGCCATTCAGAATGGCTTACAGTTCTCATGTTTCCCAAGTGTTTTGGAATTTCCCATCCTCCTTCATTTTTTTCAATTAATTAATTTTTTTGTAGTTGTAGATGGACAGAATGACTTCATCTTATTTGTTTATTCTTATGCAGTGCTAAGGATAGAACCCAGTGCCTCACACATAGTAAGGCAAGTGCTCTGCCACTGAGCTACAGCCCCAGCTCCTCCTTCATTTTTCATATTTTACGTTATACAGCAGCGTGGTAAACTGTGGTCTTTCACATTCCTACAGTAAAGGAAAGGCAGGGATTTACCCCCACTTCAGAAATGGCAAAACTGACTATGCAGAAAACAATGAATTGATTATTTCTAAGGAAATATTAGATGAAAAGTCGCACCTAAAATCCAATGTGTGGATTTCAGCTGCCTGTACCTGATATTACACTGTCTTTCCTCTTCTCCTGTGAACCTCTTCTATCAATGACTATTTGTCAGAAAGGCCTGTTTCGGGATGAGTTGACGAGAGATAGAATGAAATTGGAGAGTATATATCTGCAGGTCAAATGCCTAGGTGGAAGAGTGCTAGAGATCCGTAAGTCTAGCTAATTATGCTGAATTTTAATTTTCCGAAGGCAAAATTCACAGCATTTTTCACAGCATTTGATGAAGGGAAAGAGGGAGTAACTGTAGGCAGGGCTTCTCTTGGGAAGGAGGTAATGCTGTTGGCATCAAGGTGATTCCAAGACTCTTCTGTCCACGCCTTCAATACCATCCAGTACTCATCTCCTCAGGGACCTTTGAGAAATCTTCAAAGAATTTTACAATAAATAAATCTTGTATTCATGGCAAAGAATAAATTCGTTTCTTCTATTTTATTCAATATTACTTTAAACTTAAATACCAAGTGGTCTAGAAGGATGTTCTGTAGAACCATTTAGCCCTTAACCTGCTCAGCATTAAAAGAGTAAAACAGAAATCTATAGGGAGACCAACAGAGTAGAGGAAGGGCACCAAGAAGAAGACAGATGGGAATGGGGCAGGGAAGTACTGGGGAATGAAATCTACCAAATTATGCTATGTCCGTGTATGAACATACCACAAGAAATCCTGTTTATATATAAAATTATGGTGCACTAACTGATAATAACAGAAGGGAGATCAGTAGAGTAGAACAAGCAGATCAGGGAGAGAGGAGGGAATGAGAAAGGGAAGGCTCTGTGGAATGAGATTGATCAAATTATGCTATGTGAATTTTGAATGTGATATAATGAATCCCACTATTATGAATAATTAAAATGTACCAATTAAAAAACAAATTTTAGAAACTTCTAGAAAAGAGAAATCTATGATAGTAGATATCACATCTGAACTGGCCACCTACTCTGGTTTTATGACTCACTGCTATTTGATTGGGCAGGGAGAGGGAGCTTATTATAACTTTCAATAAATGTAACTTCAAATGTTTTTAAATTTTTCCATGACTCAAGATATTCGTGTCACCAAAATATAATTAGCTGCCACCAATCCACATGGGACCAATATGGGCTTGAAGCTTTTCATCCACATCCTACAGGAAAGGACATGCATGGTCTGATGGAGCATTTGACTATATGATTTCTGAGGTCACTTTGCATTCTCGGTTCCTGGGATTCATCTGTGAGTTCTCAAGAAAAGGGGATGATGGTGATAGATGCATTTGGCTTGGTCTCTTGTGTATGCCGGGTATTCTATTGAGGGCTTTCTACTTGTGATTTCATTAAATTCTCAGATTAGCTCAGTGAAGCAAATGGTATTGTGCCCATTGTATAGAGAAGGAAACTGAGCCTTCCCAAGACCAGACGGGCAGCCAGTGGTAAAGCCAAGATGTAGAGCCAAACCTATCCAGCTCTAAAGCCCATCCTCCTCACACTCCTCCAGTTCAATTTGCTCCCCTTCTCTCTCACAATATGCAGTCCTGTTGGCCACCTGCCACCTAAACTGATTAGGAATCCAACATTGCATTACAATTATCTCGACAAATTTGTAAGGAAGGTTCAGGGCACTTCAGAATTTTAAGCTAAAAAGCATCATTTGATGCATTGGTGTCGAGGTTGTGAAAGCCAAGCTTCTGAAATACATCCATCTTCACACAGATGGCCCTCCAAGAGAGGGCAGTCGATGCTCCTACATGGTCCTGGTTCACTTTTGAACCCTCATATATCTAGTAAAGTGACAGTAAATATTTATTTCATTCAATAAATATTGGAATGAAAATGAACTAGGTATACAAGGGACTGTTTGATCAGTGGCCAACCAAATTAAAACTCCTTTAAATAGAATACCTTCCACAGACTTTCGATCTCATCACTCCTGTTGAAAATCTTGAGCCCCCTGTTCTCATCTAGTACAGCAGGAAACCACTTTAATTTGTGCAAATGGAAATTATATTTCTGTCTGAATAATGGACAGATGTTTCTTTATGCCAATGTTTCTCTTCTGCCAAAAAAACTAGTCCCCTTTTTATATATGTGAGAAAAAGTAACAATAGCTTCTTTACCAACCTTATAGAAACTCATAGATTATATAAGCCATACAAAATGTTACAAATAACTAAAATGTCCTATAGAAAATACCAAAAAACACAGCAAAAAGTAATTTATAATGACACATTTCACCAGTCAAAACCACAGGCATGAGAACACCGAAAGACATTTTTAAAGGAGATTCATGTGTTAACCATGGATATTGCTATTACTAATACTGACGGCAGTACCATGAATACATCAGCCACAATGCAGACAGATGCAGATGTCACATTGTCATTCAAAAGCCACTCACTGCTTTGCACTCATTCATTGCCGTCATCACTTGTTGCAAGATGTGATTTTTCCCCAAATGATGAAAACCTCTTGGTAAAGTTCCAAACAAATCACATACAATTTCCTTTGATTAATACAGTTGTCTCCTTCCCAGAAAATTTAGTTTACATATTTATATGAAACCTGTGTAAAATATTTAATGGTTATGTCTAAATGAGGTTTGAGGATCTAGCATGTCTGCTGGGACAATTCTTTGTTGTACAAGACTATCTGATAGAGGTTCCCTGGGCCTCCCTCACAAAATGCCAATCACAGTACCTCAATCATTGAGACTAACAAAAATGAAGTCACAAATTTCCAAAGCATCTCTGTGGAGGTGGCATCTAATGCCTTTTACGAAGCCCTGAATTCTTGAATACTACATATGTATTTAATTTTCTTACCTGAATCTGAGTTTTCATACATTAAATTTTCTTAAAATGGGATGCATTCTATTTTTTTTTTAATATTTTTGTTTTAGTTGTAGATGAACACAATATCTTTATTTATTTTATGTGGTGCTGAGGATCGAACCCAGTGCCTCACCTATGCAAGGCA
>PVHX01028905.1:0-17545 GCA_004024805.1 Geosciurus inauris
CCTGCAGGACAGCTCTGCTGTGTTATTGCAGTCATGCCCAGGGATCCTGGCCAGAGCCCACTTCTTTTGCCTTCCCAGTTGCATGCACCCAACTCCCTGTAGCAATTCCTGTTCTGCTTAAGTGAGCAAAAATGATTTATTTCCTACAACTGGACTCTGCCTGGTACCACTTCATTGCACTACATTGAATTTTTAGTTTTACACACTTGCTATACCTAAGTTCTAACCCAAAGTAAGCTATCGAGGACTTGTTGAATGCCTTTTGAAAAGTGATAATTGCTATTCTTTCTTAATAGTGAAAAACAATAGAAATCCAGGAAACAATCAAATACAGAAAACTGTAAGCCGGGCGTGGTGGCTCAAGCCTGTAATCCCAGCACTTAGGGAGGCTGAGACAGGAGAATCGCGAGTTCAAAGCCAGCCTCAGCAACAGTGAGGCGCTAAGCAACTCAGTGAGACCCTGTCTCTACATAAAACAAAATAGGGCTGGGGATGTGGCTCAGTGGTCAAGTGCCCCTGAGTTCAATCCCCAGTACCAAAAAAAAAAAAAAAAGAAAACTGTAATGAAGTAAGCCCAAATCACCCAAATTCCCACCACCCAGAGACAACCTCTGTTCTTACTTTGTTGAACATTCTTCTTTCACATGTTCCTTCAAA
Organism: Geosciurus inauris; assembly: GCA_004024805.1. NCBI lineage: Eukaryota > Metazoa > Chordata > Mammalia > Rodentia > Sciuridae > Geosciurus > Geosciurus inauris. Next base: position 658 of record PVHX01028905.1, read on the forward strand.
TGGTATAATTTGACACACCTATGCAACTGCATGCACACTCACACATTACTAGGATGTTCCTTTGCACCATTCAGGGCACAATACGTGTGGTCCACTTGGCCTTAAGTGTTCAAATACCCAAGCTCCTTGTGCTGGTAACAGCAGGAAGTCAGACAGGTGGCCCAGCTGCTCTGTCCAAGGTTCTTGCCACCTCTCTCGGACACACAGGCATCCCTATCCCTTACAGGTATCTTAGGTGAGGTGCAGCGTCCAATTCCACCTGGACCTGTATTAATTTACCAACTGTGGGGGAAGACATGAATGACAGAACCTAAGCTGACCTCAGTGAGTAATTTCCCCAGTTGTGGGTCAAGGTCACAACTCCACAGCGTCCACAGGGGTAAAGGCCCATATTCCTCCTTGAGCAGGGAAGGTTCCAGGTCAACCACCCGGGTCCCTTCAGTGCAGGCCTTCCCCACTGCCTGCCAGCAGTCCATGCCAGGCTGTCCCAGGGATTTGGAAGGACTGTGCTATGCTATTGTTCCCTCCACCTCCGCAACCATTCTTCCCTGGTGAGCAATGCAAGAGGTTGGTCGCATCCTTCCCCAGCACAATGGGGCGACTCACCCTCCCCTGCCATTCCCAGAGATACCACCCTGGACATTCCACAGCGACTCTCTGTCCTGGCCTGTCTGTGCCACGACTTAGGGAGAGAAAAACACAAGTCCTACCCCCAGGAGGGCCCCTGGCAGACAGGCTCACTCCCACCCCGCACAGGCACACACATTATTTTACTTCAGTGGAATCATAGCCTGCCTTCTCTGTGCCACGCTTTTAAACACTGGGGGGAAAAAAAGAAGAAAAAACTTTAGCAGTATGTTGTGGACAGCTTTCTATGGCATGACATTTTTGAGAAATTGGTTTGATCAGAAGGCAAGTAATTTTTAATTTTTTTTTCAGCACAGAAAATTGAACCCAGGGTGTCTGGCACGTACTAGGAAAGCACTGAACTATATCCCTAGTTCTTTGTTTTCTTGTTTTTGTTTTTGGTACCAGGGACATCCCCAGCCATTTTTGTATTTTATTTTGAGACAGGGCCTCACTAAGTTGCTTAGGGCCTCATTAAATTGCTGAGGCTGGTTGTGAACTCATGATCCTCCTGTCTCAGCCCCCTGAGCCACTGGGATTACAGGTGTGTGCCACAATGCCCCGCACTATCTCCAGTTCTTTTGTATCTTTTATTTTAAGACAGTGTATTTTTTTGTATATTTTTGTATATTCTTTGTATATTCTATTTTAAGACAGTATCTTGGAAGTTGTCAACCTTGAATTCGCAGTCCTCCTGCCTCAGGCTCCTGAGTTGCTGAGATTATGGGCCTTCCCCACCATGTCTGACAATTATCAGTATTTCATCAGTAATTGTCTATGAGCTTACCTCCCAGATTCAAACTCTATCAACAGTTTTGTGCTCATTGAAGAGAATATATGGAGCTTAATTTTTTAAATATTTTTAGTTGTCAATGGACTTTGTTTTATTTATTAATATGTGGTGCTGAGAATCCAACCCAGTGCCTCACACCTGCGAAGCAAGTGCTCTACCACTGAGCCACAACCCCAGCCCAAGCTTAATTTTTTTGTAGTTGTATATGGACAGAATGACTTTATTTTATTTATTTTTATGCAGTACTAAGGATCAAACCCAATGCCTCATGCATGCTAGGCAAATGCTCTGCCACTGAGCTACAACCTCAGCCTTGGAGCTTAATTTTTAACTCAAGGGTCATGGCCCAGTCCAATACATAATTGCTTACAAGCTGATCGCCACCCAGCTGTGTCTTTTGGAGAGAATTAGTATGAAGTAGGGCTGGAGGCAAGGGGCAGGTTGGGGATGAGAAGTGTATAGGCTCTCGGGGCTAGAAGAGACTTGCCAAATGGTCACCCAGCCTTTGCTTGCAATTCTCTAGCAACACGGAACTCACCACTCTACCAAGACAGCCATTAGCCCACTTCCTCTTTGGAAGTCTCCACTGATTTAAGTCTTTTCTCTGTAGATCTAGACTTCTTCTTCCTGAAGTTTCCAACTTTAGCAATCAGGCCTCTTCCTTGGTCACTCTGCAGAAGATGGAGGCCCTTCTCTCTTCTCCAGTTGGCCTCACTCTCCTGGATGGGGTTTCTTTCTCTTGACTGACACACCTCTGAGGACACACAACCCACCAGGTCACAGGCACTCTCGACCGCATCTCTCAACAGGAGATGCCTATTCGTGTGTGCTGAGCCAGAGGCTGTCGACCATCTATCCTGGGAGTGCAGAGAAGTCAAGGCTGCTTTTTCACAGTCCAGAGTGAAGTCACTTCACACAGAGATTCATAGACGTAAAGTGTTCAGAACTCCCAAGAGACTCTAGGGACAGGAAAGAAACAATTTCCCAAATGTTGGAGGCAGATTTATGGAGATGAAGTCATGAATGGCTGCCATTTAGCTACACTTTTAAGATATTTTGATGTGAGGATGCCTCTCTTCTGAATCCAGGTCTCTTCAGTTCCTTGTCTTGGCCTCTCACAATGGACTTCTGGTCAGCAACCTGTTGACTCACAAGTGGAGTTGACTCAAGAGCTCAGCCAGGTTTCTGAAAGAGCTCTTGGGTATCTGACATGGTGGGTTTCTCCCCAACTCACACTGGGAGTTTTGCCCTTCTAGCAAAGAATCTTTGATATTTAGACAGCAGTGGAACTCAAGTTTTACAGTCTCCTGTGGATTTTCCATAATGGTTCTGTTGGACAGATTTTACTTTTACTCTGGGTTCTGCTGGTGGCACTTTGGAGTATCAAACCCAGCTGTCGTGCAGGGAAAGGGGGTGGGGTTCTGAGCCCTCCCTGCTCCGCCACTTCTCACTTGCGCCAGGATTGTGCACAAGGATGGAATCCATCCTCTTGAACAGGAAGGAAGGGGATGACATTAATGGCGAGTCTGCAGTGCGTCAGCCTCCCGCACTGTAACTCTTAATAATGTCCCAGGCTGGTTGAGCCGCTGCTCTGAAGCAGACCCCAGACTAAACCCTAAAGCATCATCTCACTTCCCCCTTCACAGCAGATCTGGGAAGTGGGCTCCCGTGTCCGCTCCTTTCTACAGAGGGGGAAAGTGAGCTTCAAAGACATTACTAGCTCACAGGAGAACCTTTCCGGGAAGTGGGAAGCAGAGGGGTGGAGCTAAGCCCAGGTTGACTCCAGAGCCCTGCTCAGGCCACCACCAGGATGGTGGTGCAGATAGCAGAAGTGGTGATGCAGCAAGCAGATGATTTATTCTCATTTACGGGAGGAGCAAAGTGCAGCCCAGAGTGCCACCATTAGATAACTCTGCCCAGACCTCACAGCTAGGGAGCCACAAAGGCAGGAGCTCTCAAGGCCTGCAGACATCTGGGGAACTCTTTCCTCAAAAGAGACAAAGTCAGCAAGCAAGGAATTTTTCTCTCCTGCTAGAGGACTGGGAGTCTTAAGGCCAGGGAAAATGTCTGATTCAGCACCCCACCTCTTAGGGGACCCTAAGTGGCCCCACACAGGATGGCATGAAGTGTGTGCTGGACAGAACCTGGTGCCAGGGACAGGCAGACACTGCATGTGGCTGACCAAGAACGGTGCAGAACCGTGATTAAGGTTGTGGACAAAGTTTGTGGAGGGCCATTTGGGTGGCCACAGAAGGGAAGCTCTGAGCAGTCAAGGACAGGGCAGGGCTGGTCACTGGAGGGGCTCTTGGCAGGCTTAAGAGCAGTGGCTCCTTTGGTGGTCACTGTCTCTCATGTGCCCCTCGCATCTTTTCTGAACATTTTTTGCAGGCACCTGGAAAACCTGGAGACTCAAACCCTGCCCTGCCTGGAGGAGGCATGTTCTCCTGGAAGAGCCATACAGCAAGAAACTGAACCAGAAAACACACAAGACAAGTACAGTGCCCAGTGGATCCTGTGAGGGAAGGAAGTGGGGAACATGGTAGGGAATACTGAGGCCAGGGAAAGGCTTCTCTCAGAAATGACATTTGAGCACAGAGCAGGGGCAGGGGAAAAACTGGCCATGATTAGCTCTGGGAGGAGGGTACCTTGAGCAGAGAGCACTGTTTGTGCAAAGGCCCTGAGGCATGAAAAAATGCTAAGACATCTATAGAAGGCCAAGGTGGCCAAAACATGGTGAAAAAGGGAGCTAGGGTGAGACATGGTCATTCCTCAGGAAAGACATCCAGCCAGGCACTCCTGTCTGTGGCAGCCTCTCGGGGGCACTGGGCCTCCTTTGCATGATGATAAGAGCAGCCACCTAGAGTTCAGGAAAACAAATTTACATCCCCCGTGGCCCCTCATGCCCCACCATTCCCATCACCCCCGGTCCCCAGGAGCCAGACCTGGTGCCTTCCTCACTGGGGATTCCCAGAAAACCTCAGAACTCCCTCTGCAGTTCTGGGCACAGGGGCCAGAGAGAGGAAGGAAATTCTCACACATAGCTTTCTCCCAGGGAATTTGCTCATGTTCCCAGGCTGACAACTGGCAGCCCTCAGAACTTCGTCCCCCACCCCCTTCCTCCTCCTCTTCTCCCTACCTCCCTCTTTCCCCTGCCCCCCTTCTCAAGCTTAATGACTTCCACATGGGCCTCCAGCGGCTGGAGCCAAGCCTCCCAGCATTGTCTGAAATCTCCAAATTTAGAAGAAATATGAAAATTGTCAACCACTCCTTCCTTAGGGGGTAAAAGCAACATTCAGCACCAGGGGCAGGTCAAGGCGAGGCAGTCACGTGCTTGGAGGCTGGGCCAATGGGGGCCCTGGGAGGACTCAGGACCCGCCTCGCCCCAACACCAGTCTCGCCTCTTCAGCTCATATAAGGTAAAAGGCAGATCGGCTTCTGTGGCCAGGGAACCGTGGGCAAGGGGCTGAGGGGAGGGGGATCCAGTGCTAGTCGCTTAAAAATGCCCCTGTGGTAGTAAGGGGTGCCAGAGGCCGGGTCAAGTTAGTTGAGAAGCAGTGACACCCCCCACCATTCCCCAAACAGGCTGACCCCATCTCTAGGCCCCAAGGAGCCACACTTGGACCAGACTGCAGGACAGGTAAGAATCAGCAGCAGAGGTGGGGGCCGTGATGGGGCCTCTGTGACCTCCTCCCCAGGAGGAGACTGTATCTGGGGCTCCCCTCCTTTCTCTCTTGCTAACCCCTATGCCTCCTGCCTCTCTGAGCCTCAGTTTATCCATCTGCACAGGGGCTGGACTCGATGATCTCTAAGAGTCCACGCAACCCTACCCGGCTCTCATCTGTGGTCCGTCCTTTGCTCCTGGGACTCCTCATGGCTGCAGTTAAATGGGAAAGGAGGAGCAGATGGAGTGGACAGAATTACTGCTCTGCTGTCCTGAGCTTCACCTCAAGCCTGAGTGTGGGTCAGTCTCCCCGGCTTCTTTGTAGACAGTGCTTTTCTTTGTTGTATGAGGTTTGGACTTCACAGTTCCAAGAGCCTGGGGCTCCTGGTAAGGAAAATTGTCTTCAGATAATAGTCTGAAGAAATAAAGCTGAGGAGAAGGGGTGTAAGCTCAGGCTCTGGCAGGGAGGCAGCGAGTCCTGCAGGATGGGCGGCCGGCTGCATGTGGAGCAGGGGGAAAAGACACTGGCAGTGGGGAAGAGTGAGCCCTGGGCTCCAGCCCTAGCTCTTCTCTCAATGCCCAGCTGTGTGGCCCTGGGCAGGCACCCTTCTGTCTCTGGCCACAGTTTCCCCATCTATACAAGGAAGCCACTGGACAAAATGGTCTCTCTACAGAATGTGACTTCTGAGACGTTGGAGCCTAAGGGGAGCTGGTGTTGGAAAGTTCTCTTAAGAGATCCCTGAGCTAAGTCTGACTCTTGACCATAGTCTCAGGGCCCAAGCAGACGCCCAAAGCCCATGGGAGTTTTTAGAGGCTGAGCCTGAAGTGATGGAAAGTGGCTGCGAGGTGTCTGGCTGAGGCCTCAGGATGAGCTTCCCCAGGCCTCAGCCTCTAGGATTAAGGGGCTAATCTCTGGACTTGGTGATACAGGAGTGCAGGACCTCAGGGCAGGATGTGGGGAAAACCATGGAGGGCTTCAGGGGGTAAGGTAGTGGGGCCAGGACTCTTAGAGGAAGGCAGAAGACCTGTGATTGGCTCTGTGGGAGGCTGGGCTGAGCAGAGGCAAAGGCTTGGGACTGGGACTCAGAGTCACACAGGCAACATCCAGGCAGGCTCCTCGGAACACACACTGGCCATATCCAGGCCCAAATGCAGCATAGTCTTCCTGTGCTGGGGTGTCCAGCACCCTCACTTTCTTATATCTGGTTACAGAAGGCCCAAGCCCTTGTGTAACAGTCCTGAAGGAGGCCTTGAAATCCAGTTGAATGGGTCCAATTCTGGCTTGTTTACTTATCAGAAGGGTGACCCTGGGCACTCACTTGCCATCTCTGAGCCTCACCTTTTTCCTCTGTGAAATGGGTGCAGTCCTGGTTCCGACCTCACATGGCTATTAGGAGCAGTGAGAGACTTAATTCCCCTAAGGAGCAGGGGCTGGTGTGACAGTGTAGTTAGACCCCATACCTTTTGCAGGGCAAGGTAACCTTAGCTATATTTACAGAGAAGAGGGATAAGAGCCAGGCAGGGAGTATTCAGAGCTGCTCAAGAGAGGGCAGGCTCAAGGAGGAGGCAAGATGGACCTGAAGATCAGAGGTGAGGGGTAAAGACCCAGCCTGAGGTCCTTAAAGGCTGGGCTGGTGGGGCCTCCTTGCTTGCATATATAAGGCATTGTGTGGGTCAGGTGTCTCCCAGGTGCAGGCGTCTGGGCCATTTCACACTCATCTACTAATGTCAGGTGGCCTCAGGATTTTTAGTGCAGGCTCCCAGGGCATTCCCAGGCTTGGGGAAGTTTTAGGAATGCTGGGCCATAAGCAGCCTGGGACCCTCACAGACAGCTGTGCAGCTGCAGAGGGGAAACTTAGCTGTAGGCTATGTAGTAAGCTGATGGCTGAGCTGGAACAGAACCTGCATCTCTGCCCAACTATGGGCTCCATAAGGTCGTACAAATAAGGACAGTTACATTGCTTTCATTTATAGGGTGCTTATAAGGTCTAGTTACTACCTAACACCTTTATATGAATGAATTCATTCAATCCTCAAAAGACTTTATGAGATAGAAGCAAGTGTCCCTAATGCCCAGATGAGATACCAGAGGCACAGAGATAAGTAGCTTAATGAATGGTGAAGCTTGGACACCATGTGTGTGCTGGCTGTGAAGGATGCTGCCTCCCCTAGGAGTCTCCAACCTCCTGCCCTGACCCTTGGTCACCCCAACGTGATGATAAACCTTCAATCTACCTTGCAGAAGCAGACAGAATACATGTGGAAGACTTCCCAGGAGCCATGTACTGGGCTGAATCACTTGAGTCATCATTTAGTTCTCCCAGGGTTACTGTGAGGCAGGAGGCAGCACAAGCTCATCCTCCCAGTTTATAGAGAAGGAAAACACTGCAGCTCACCTGAGGCCATGCAGCTAGAAAGTGGCCTTGGGGATCTGAGCCCAGCCTGTGTGGCCCCAACCACCTGTTCTTAGCCCCTCTGTGAGCTGAGAGGAGGAATCTTGTCTCGAGGACACTGAAACAAGGAGGAGCTGCCCCAGGGTTTGACCCAAGTCTCCAAGCTCTGAGGAGCTTGTTCTCCCTTCAGCCACTCTGCTGTCCCTGGAGACAGAGGAGCTGAATCAAACATATACCCCTGCAGATCAGGAAGCCCAGGCCCTAACCACCACTGACCCATGTGGCTGTGCCAAACTCCCCAGATGAGCCTTGGGGACTCCCTGGATAGTCTCTGAGGTCCTCACTCCTGAGCTATGCTGGGGACCCTGCCTCCTGCAATTTTGCAGTTAAGCAGTCCCTGGGGCTCAGGGTCTTGGGGTGGTTCAAAGAGCCACAATAAAGGCTATTTCTACTTGTTGTTATGTCCACTTTTGTGCTCGTCTACTGGCACACGGAACCTGGAATTGCTCTGGTTTCTACCTAGAGGGGCTTGCTAGGTTCTGGATATGTACCTTCCAGCTTTATAAGAAAGCACCAAGGTCCTTTCCATAGTGGCTGGCCAAACCAAGTTCCATTCTCACCAACAGGCCACGATCTCACGTAGAAAATGATCACTTGTGGAATGACCAGGTTTCTTGAAGTACATGGGTTGCGCACTTAATATTGTATGTATCAGGGGCTGGGGTTATGGCTTAGCGGTTGAGCACTTGCCTCGCATACATGAGGCACTGGGTTCGATGCTCAGCACCACATAAAATTAATAAAGATATAAAAAAATAATAGCACATCATTAAAAAAAAATTGTATGTATCAAACTTGTCTAGTAAACACTGAGAGGGATGGGGCCAAATGTGGCTCAGTGGTAGAGCACTTGCCTGACATGCAAGAGGCTCAGGGTTCCATCCCCAGCACCACGCACACACAAAAAGAGAAGGAATCAAAATAAAACTGTGTGTGTTCTGCAGGATGCTGTGCTCTTGTCCATGTGTGTATCTAGAAATTTGCTCTACATACGTAGAGCCAAGCTGCAGAGCTCTGGGAATCACAGGCTCCAGGATAGGAGTGGGCACTGCCCGTGTGGCCCTTCCCCAGCCCACCAGAATACATTTGCTGCAGTGCAATCAGAGGTACCCAGGGGACTGAGCTGCAGGAATTTGGGGGAAAGAGTCCACAGTGGCTGCCGCCTGCTAACAGCCTGTCTAGACAGGCCCCACGGGGCTCCAGTTCTCACCGCACGTTGTGAGAACACCAAGGCCCATCCCCTCCCTGCTTACAAAAGAGGCTCTTGGCAGCAATGCTCCACCACCAAGACCTTTTCTCCAATTCGAAACATGCCTTCATGCACAGCATGGATCTCCCACTCTCCTGGCCCCCTGACCCCAGCTTATTCGGCCCCTTTGGGTTTAGCTGAGACAGAGGTCGAACCCCCGGAGCCAGGGGCTGTCGTGGGTTGTGGGGGATCCTATGTCCACCAGATGAGCAAAGTGGGCAGAGGGGAGCTCTGAAGGGGAGCTAAGATGCAGTAGGCGCCAGACAGACCAGGAGACACCCTGCCTGGGTTCCCTCCTGCCTCTGCCTCCAAGCTGCTGTGAGACCTGGGGCCACCTGGGTTCTCTGTGCCTCAGTTACCTCATCTGTAAAATAGAAATGATCAGAGGACCTGTCTTACTAACTTACTGAGTGGTTTGGATTAAATGAGATGAAACTTGTGAAGCCCTTAGAACAACAACCGGCACAGTCAGCGCTCATCAGCTTGGGCTGTCCCTCCCCCAGGTTATGGGAGACTTGAAGGGACGGCAGGCAAGACCAAGACTGGGGGAAGCCACCCCACCTTGGCACCTTCCCAAAAGTCTGCATCAGCCACAAGTCAAGGCCTCTCTTTAAAGACCCCTCCTCAGACCCAAGGTGTGCTTCAATTGCTTGGGACCCACAGTCTTAACCAGACTGCTCCAGCCAGGCACAGTCTCTTATAATGCCAGGGACTCCAAAGCCTGAGGCAGGAGGATAGCAAGTTTGAGGCCAGCCTCAGCAATCTAGTGAGGACCTCAATAACTCAAGGAAACCCTGTCTCAAAATAAAAAATAAAAGGGCTAGGGATGTAGCTCACCGGTAAATTACCTCTGGCTCAATGCCTGGTAACCAAATAAAACCAAAACCAGACATTGCTCCACTGCCACTAGCTTCCACCCATTCTTTCCTCCTCCTCTTCCTCCAGGGAAATGAGGATGGGAGAAAGTGTCCAGAATGAGGCTGTTGGCTTCGGATGGCATCTACAGCAGCTATTATACCACCCCTGGCTACACTGCTGGGCTTAGAGGCTTCTGGTCAGCCTCCTCAGAGCCTGCTAGACCTCAGGCATGTGACCTAGTGTGCTAAGGCCTGTCCTGGGCCCTGCAGCCAGCAGACTAGGGACACATCCCAACCCACTGAGCCCCTCAGGCCCAGATGCCCAGTGTTTGTGATGGAAGGAAGACAGTTCAGGTGAAGGTGGTGGGTAGCAAGGGCATGCTCTGGACAGACAGAAGGAGGGGGAGCCCTGCGTGCAGGGGTACAGAGGACTGTGAGCATCTGCAGAAGACAGAAGCCCATCTGGCTGGAGCTGAGGGTTGATCTAGAAGCTCAGTGAGGGAGGGGACTGGCAAAGTGAGGAAGGCCTAAGCTGCCGAGTGGTGTTGGCAATCAAAACCACAGCCACAGAAGTTGAAAAAGCCCTTTTTGGCATCTGTCCATCCCTTCCTTTAACCTGTTTGTCTCCTTCCCCAAAACCCTGTCAGACCAAGAACCCCAGTGCAAGGGAGAGACCTGGGATTCTGGGCATCAGGTAATTCTCCACAGTCAGACAACAGGGAGAAGAGAGAGACCTCATGGTGGAATTAGGAGGGACAGGAAACCCCATGTGCACACCTCTCCAGAGCCTTCTGAGGAGCAGGAACTTCTTTGCAGCTCCAGAAGATAGGGTGCCAAGCCCCACAAGGACAGATGGCAGCATGCAAGATACTAGGAAGGCGTCTCCAATAATCTGTCCAAAGAGGGATGAGGTGATTTGGAAATGGTGAGCTCCCCATCACCAGAAGGATGCGAGATTAGCAGGAGTGACATAGAAAGAAGTTATATGTCAGAGACTTCTGGCTTTTCCCACCAGCAGCCTGGTTCATATACCAAGTCTAGCTGCCATGGGATAATCACAGAACCAAGCCTCCCCACTCCCCATAGCTGCCTGCATGTCAGACTCCAGCCAGACATGACATCAGTTCTGCCCTGACTTTGCAAAAAGGCCACTGCCTCCCATTTCCTTTCATCCCACCGCTGTTTTCTGCCCTTCCCAGGGGATCCCAGGCCTGGCCAGAGAGACCTGGAGCCTGGCTGTGAGACGGAGGTCCCTGGGGAACATTCAGCTGATGGCCTTCCACCCTGCAGGAATGAGATGGAGGGGGCCAGTGTCCCTGGGAGTCCTGTTCACACGCTCCCGAGACTCTGCATGGAAATTCCAGGAGGGTCACAGGAAAACTTCTGATTTAGAACCAGGATGCTTTATTTATTTATTTTCCCTTTCCTCTTCTGTTCCATCCTTTCCCCCAGTGGTGGGTGGGGGTGTCGCAGGAGGATGAAAAAGGAAATCAAGCATCTTAGCTGGGCTGAGTCACAAAAGACAGTGCAGAGAGACAGAGGCTGTGGGGGATGGACAGAGCAAGCTGAGGGCATCCTCCCACCTTCCAGGACCTGGAGAGGTGGACAATCATGGAAGAGAAGTCAGGAGCTAGCCAGGCCTGCTGAGGATCCTGGGGCATTGTATATGAACACTGACCAGGCCAGGAGGCGTCCCTGGACCCTTACTAGCACTACCTGATCCCAGGTTCAAGCTGGGCTCAGAGAGTCATCCCAGGGGCTCCTAGAATAAAGACAGAAGGGTTTCAGGATTGAAGATCCCAGAAACCTTGGGCAATGAGTCCCCCACCTCACATCGAATGTGAAGCTAAAGCACAGTCTCCATCTCGTTCACCCTGGTGACCTGGTGTTCAATCCTAAACTCATAGCATCTTTGTCTTTTTGGAGGGCAAAGGACCTCAAAGTGCATCATAGGCTCTGTCCTTGTGTCATAGATGCAGAAACTAAGGCCCAATAACAGAGAGAGATTTGCCCAACGTCACCCAGCCTGAGCATCCTTAAGACTTCTTTGGCTAGAATTCTAGCCAAAGATGGAGACTCTGGTACATTTCTCACAGCCAAGGGCAGTGGGGACAGAGGAGAGGCAGGGACCCAGCAAGTATCTCCCTGTCTCCAAGGGGTAGTGGGGAAATGACGGCCTATCTTGGCTTCTCAATGCTCTGCCCACAGAGTCCCTTTGTATGGCCGGAGATGGTCCCCAAGCTGTTGGCAGCAGCAGTTGGGAGATCTCCTGCAGACAAAAAAAAAAAAAGCCCAAGGCTGAGAAGGACTTTATTCCTGGCTCTGCCCCAATTCTCCATATGACCTTGAGCGTGACTTTGAGCATGACCTTGAACATGAGGTCCCCTTGTCCTCAGTGTATCCAGTGACAGGTTGGACCCAACCAATTGGAGAAGTCAGGGATTCTATCCATAACCTGCCTCAGTCTCCTGTGGGGCCTCCTCCCTATCTCTGTTCCATTTAGATCTTACCCACCCGACTTGGAGCAGGAAGAGAGCCAAGTGCAGGAAGAAACAGCAGCCAATGAATTCTTCTATACCCAAATTTCACTTCAAGCTATGAAATTTCCCGAGAGAGAAAAACTAGGAAGGCCCTTAAGATCATCCCAGTGAAGGAAGCTGGGACCAAAGAGGGTCAGCAAATTGCTCAAGGTCATATTGCAAGTAATATGTAAACTGGAAGTAGGCAGTGAGTCTCCTGACTCCCAGATCAGCGCTCTTTCAACTGACCATCTGGCCCTCCAGAATAACAGGCACAAACGTCATCCTCCTATGGACCCAGCCATCAATGCACCAGGATAGCTAAAACTATCAGCTCAAAAGGGAGCCTGCAATCCTTCCCCTGAGATTCAGTTTTCTCTTCCATAAAGCAGGGAGGTGGAATGGAACACATGTCTCTAGGAGCCTGTACCCCAGGAGTCAGGATCTACCAGGACCCCTGGGTGGCCCCTGCTACCCCCATCTGAGCCCTTTTCTCAGAGATTGTATGGGACCTAGGACAGAAAATCCCACCTAGACATGCCCCATCCAATCCTGTCCCACCCCAAACCCCTCTGCTGGGCTTCATCCAGAATTAGAGGCTCCAGCTCAGCTTCCCTCTAAGGATCTGGATTATTCTTACCATAAAAGGGCAAGCGTGCCTCTCTTGGTCCCTACCGCCAGCCCTGCTGGGGGAAAGGCTGAGCTATTTTTAGAAAACCCAAGGGTTTTCTCCTGAAGTCAGGATGGAGCTTGTCTATGCCTGCACCCTGGAACCCCCTTCCCATCTCTCCCTCCTTCTCCCATCCTCTCTCTTCTATGCTTCCTCCTCTCACCCTCCTGCTCTCAATCTCCATCAATGTCTCTTCCCTTTTTCTTTCCCTTCCTCCCACCTCACATCTCTTTTCTCTTCCTTCCTCCTCCCTTCTCCCTGTCCCCCAAGTCTTTCCATGTCCAGCCTCCCTCCCCCATCTCCCTCCCTCAGATCTTTGTGGTGGTTGGAGAAAGTATCACATCTGCACCCCCACCCCCTTCTGAAAAACTATTTACAACATCAATTCCAAACATCCGCCATCTGGTTCTAGGAAGGGCCAAAAGTTATTTGGAGAAGGAAGTCACGATTATTCCATCTTCAAGGCCACAGGAACTTAAGGCTCTCTTCTCTCCCACCTTCCTCCAGGGGCCCCTGTTATGATCTGATCAATTATGACCCCTCAGGGAGGCAGGACATTTGCTGGGGTACCAGCGGGGCCTATGGTGACATGTATCACTTTGAACTCATTGCTTCTCCTCTTCATGCCCCTGTTTCCTTATCCAAACAACAAATCCAAGACAAGGATGCTTCTAGTACTAATGCTCCAAGACTTCAAGTCCTGTTGCAGAAAATCCCCCTGGTCCAGGTCATTGAGGCCTACTTTGGGCTCAGCAGTGAGGAATGGAATGAGGGTGGGAGTCTACCAGGGAGGGCCCTGTATTCTGTGAGGTCCTGTACTCTGTCTACCACATCACACACATGTGGATCCCAGGACCCAGAGAGTGGAAGACCCTTGTCCATGATCTTGCAGGCTGCATATCTACAGGATGCCTGGTGCCTTCCCTACTGCTCTTCCCATGCAACTCGTTCCAGAAGAAACATTTTTATTATCCCAAAAGCATCACATAGTCCCTGAAAACCTGGATGACCCTATTCTTCGTAAAGAGTCAGGACAGAAGGCAAGACCAATGCCTTTATTATGGTTGTAGTTTCTGTTTCATGTTTTTTAATAAATGGACAGCATCAAAAAAGATCCTGGGGAAAAAGGCAAAAGGACAACCAAAATAAGAAGCCCCCTTGCTTTCAGTGACATATGGTCTTTGTCAGGGCCCAGATGGCTTCCACTTAGACAAAGTACTTTCTCTGTTCACAACTTCCTACCACAAAGACCAACACAGGCCTGAAAAATGCCATGAGATCCTGACTCAGGTTATCCCTCTAAAACTGGTGCCAGGAATAATCTGGGTCTGCAGGGGAGCCATGAAAGTGCATGTTGGGCTGCCTGATACTGACATTTACCTTGTCACCTTGAGCAAGTGCTGTAACCTCCGAGAGCCTCGGTTTCCTCATCTGTAAAATGGGGATGAAGAGCGATACCTAAGTCATAAATGATCAGGAGGATGAGCTGCAAATATTTTGACAAGGGGGAGGTGCCTCAAAAGCCCGAATGCTGTCAGCTACTCTTCAGATCACAGCAGATCCCAAAGTGCCTGGAGCACAGGAAGACAGATGGGTGAGAACACCTATCCTCCCACTCTTCTCCAGTGTTTGCCCTCATCGGAAAGGACAGGGTGACAGCAACCACAGGAGTCCTGGTCTGTAGCCCCTCCCACCGTGAGCTGAGCTACTGGAGGCAGGCCCTGGGGTTCTAGGCCAGGCAAGCCTAGGGCTCCTTTTCTTCCCTCTTTTCCCTGCTTTGTTCGTTTTGGCCTCATATCCTGTTCCCAGGGCTTGCTGAAAAGTCCTGGAGCTCCCTTCCCTGGGGAGGAAGTGGGGAGCGTGTGAGGCTGGTGAACTCCTTGGGGGTGACAAGAGGCAGAGGGTGCCCTGGGAAGCCGTGTGTGGAAGGGACAGGAGGAAGGCTCCCGGGCTCCCACAGCTAGCTTCCACATCTGCCCTGGATACTGGCTTCACCCTCATCCTGGCTGCCCGTGCTAACAGTGGAAACTGTGGCCATGTTCTGGGCTTACCAGGTGCCTGGATCTGTGCTTGCCCTTGACATCCGCCTCACTTGACCTTCACAAACAAGGTGGTGAGAGCGGAAGCCAAAGTTCAGAGAAGTGAAGACACAGGTCACACAGCTAGTAAGTGCCAGAGGTGAGATACAAAGACAGGGACCTGGTGTCTTCATTTTTTCCAAACGTATGGTGGAAACCTGGGCCCTGGAGCCCAAGGTAAGCAAAGGCTATAAGACACGTGCCTGTGCGAGGGAGCTGGGGATAGAAGCTGTGGCAAGGAAGACTCTCTGGAAACAACCAGGTTCATGACGAGCTCATGCAGAGCCCTGGCCTCAGCCCTCTCCCCACAGCAGTGCCATCTGGCCCACAGATGTGGCCCATTCCCAGCCCCTCATGTTTCTTGGAAACAAGCAAGGCCAGGAGAGGCCACTGGGCTTTTGCAATGACCACGACGACGTGAGCTTTGTTTTGTGGTCATCCAGCTGGCTCCTGCCCATGCTCAAGGGACAGCCAAATTGAGTATTCAGAGCCTGGGTCCAAGTCTGCCTCTGATACTGGTCAGCAGATGACCCTGAACAAACCACACTGCCTCTTTGAACTCACCCCAGGCAGTGAGTTCAGTGTTCTGACTTATAGGGGAGCATCTCCCAGGATGCAAGCCTGATACTGCTGGAACGGGTCTAGCTTAGCCTCAGATTTCAATCTACCACTGTCTGGCTCCTATGTGGGAGGCTGGAAGTATGGCCGCTGGTCAGAAGTGCCTCTGGGAAATTTCCTTCCAGACCAGTACCTTTGCTGATGGGGTCTAACTGTGCTGGAAGAGAATGTGACTCCTCCTGATCATGAACTTCAGAGTTTCTCTTAAGACCCTTTTTCAAAGCCAGGCAGGAGGGCTGGGCATGTGGCTTAATAGTAGAGTGCTTGCCTTGTATGTGCAAGGCTCTGGGTTCAATCCCTAGTACTGCAAAACAAAAACTTTATAAAAAGAAAATCAAAGCTAGGCAGCAGAGCAGGCATAGTGGAGCCCTTGAGGGCCTGAAAAATCTCTTGGGGACTGAGCCCAAGACTTTTCTTTTTGTGTATGTAGCACTGGGCGTTTAACCCAGAGGCTTTCTATCACTGAGCCACATCCCCAGCCCTTTTAGTTTTTCATTTTGAGACAGGGACTCACTAAGTTTCTGAGGCTGGCCTCAAACTTGTGATCCTCCTGCATCAGCCTCCCTAGTGGCTGGGATTACAGGCATACACTATCACAAGTGGCTAGCTCAAGACTTTTGAGCTAGCAATAGCTATGGGCCCTTCCTCAGTCCTTCAGAGACTGGCAGCCTGATCAGGGAATTAAGAGGCCAGGACTCTGGCCATAAGGCAGTCAGCATCCCTCTGACAGGTGGGGTCTTTGTTTCTTTAGGCAATGGCACTGGCTGGTAGAATCCATTTACCACCCTGGTATTAGAGAAGCAAGAACCCCAGAGAGGGAACCTCCTGGAGACCAGAGGAGGAAGGCAGCAGGCAGCCCTGGCAGCTGAACTGTAAGTACTCCCCCTCCACTCATCCACATACCCTACTCTGCAGGCAGCACCTGGAGTAACCTGGACCCTTGGGAAAACTGCTCATCCTGCCACTCGTAACAATTCAGAAACCAGGCCTCAGAATGCTAAAGAGCAGCCAGGCCCGGTTGTACATGCCTGTAATCCCAGTGACTGGGGAGACCTAGGCAGGAGGATCCCAAGTTAGAGACCAGACAACAACTCAGTGAGACCCTGTCTCAAAATAAAAAATGAAAAGGGCTGGGGATGTGACTCAGTGGTTAAGTGTCAATGGGTTCAATCCCCAATGCCAAGGAAAAAAAATTCTAAAGAGAAGAACTTGATCAAAGGAAAGTTCTAGTAGATGAGTGGGACTGAGGGTCATTCGGGGCTGCTGGGGTCTGGGTTGAAGGTGAAAAGAAATGGAATCAAAGAAGGGAGAACCAAGTGAGGTAGTGCACACCTGTAATTCCCAGCACTTTGGGAGGCTGAGA
>PVHX01028906.1:0-17544 GCA_004024805.1 Geosciurus inauris
ATGAGCTGCTGAGAAAAACGTATATTTCCTTGTTGATGGATGGAATATTCTATATATATCAGTTAAGTTTAGACCATTGATTGTTCTATTAAGCCTTGTAGATTCTTTGTTTAGTTTTTGTTTGGAAGATCTGTCCAGTGGTGAGAGAGTTGTGTTAAAGTCGCCCACTACTATTGTGTTGGGATCTATTTGGTTCTTGCATTTGAGAAGGGTTTCTTTGACGAACATGGCTGCCCCATTGTTTGGTGCATAGATATTTAAGATTGTTATGTCTTGTTGATGTATGATTCCCTTGAGCAGTATGAAATGACCTTCTTTATCCCTTTTCACTAACTTTGGTTTGAAGTCTACTTTATCTGAAATGAGGATGGAAACTCCTGCTTTTTTACATAGTCCATGTGAGTGATAAATTTTTTTCCATCTTTTCACCTTCAATCTGTGAGTATCTCTTTCTATGAGATGAGTCTCTTGGAGGCAGCATATTGTTGGGTCTTTTTTTTAATACAATCTGCCAATCTGTGTCTTTTCATTGCTGAGTTTAGGCCATTGACATTCAATGTTATTATGGAGACATGGTTTGTATTTCCAGACATTTTGGTTTAGTCTTAGTTTTTAACTTGACTGGGTTTCTCCTTTGATTGGCCTTTAGTGTAGCTCTTCCCTCTGCAAGTTTTCATTATTGTTTTTTATTTCCTCCTCATGGAATATTTTGCCAAGAATGTTCTGTAGTGCTGGTTTTCTTGCTGTGAATTCTTTTAATTTTTGTTTATCTTGAAAGGTTTTTATTTCATCTTCAACTCTAAAACTTAATTTTGCTGGATATAAGATTCTTGGTTGGCATCCGCTGTCTTTTAGCACTTGGTATATGCTTTGCCATGATCTTCTTGCTCTCAGGGTCTGGATTGAGAAGCCTGCAGTGATCCTAATTGGCTTCCCCCTATATGTAATCTGATTCCTTTCTCTTGTGGCTTTTAAGATTCTCTCCTTTTTCTGAATGTTAGGCATTTTCATTATGATGTGCCTTGGTGTAGGTCTGTTGTGATTTTGAACATTTGGTGTCCTGTAAGCCTCTTGAATATGATTATCCAATTCATTCTTCATATTTGGAAAGTTTTCTGATATTATTTCATTGAATAGGTTGCTCATTCCTTTGGTTTGGAGTTCTATGCCTTCTTCTATCCCAATAATTCTCAAGTTTGGTCTTTTAATATTGTCCCAAAGCTCTTGGATGTTCTGTTCATGGCTTCTTACCATCTTCACTGTGTGGTCAACTGTATTCTCCAGGTTAAATATTTTGTCTTCAGTATCTGAGGTTCTGTCTTCCAAGTGGTCTAATCTGCTGGTGATGCTTTCTATTGAGTTTTTGATTTGGTTTATTGTTTCTTTCATTTCAAGGATTTCTGTTTGGTTCCTTTTCAGAATTTCTATGTCCTTATTGAAGTGATTTTTTACTTCCAGTACTTGCCTGTGTATCTCTTTATCGAAGTGATCTTTTACTTCCTGTATTTGCCTATGAATCTCTTTATCAAAGTGATCTATTGCTGATTGGGTTCGCTCTCTTATATCATTCTTTAAGTCACCGACCATTTTAATTATGTACATCCTGAATTCCTCTTCTGTCATTCCTCCTGCTGTACAGACCATGGATTCTAGTAGTGTAATATCTTGGTTTGTTTGAGTCACTTTCTTCCCTTGTTTTCTCATGATGTTTGTGTGTCTTTCCTTCTAGCTCTGCTGATCCAAGGTGTTACAGTTTTGACTCCTGTATGGTTATAGTTTCCCTGCAGGGTTTTGTTACCTCTCCTCCAGTAGGTGGCGTTGTCCGTTGTTTGCTGGACTTTCCCGGCTGGTATCCTTGGTGCCGGTCCCAGGCCAATGTGAAACTCTGGGCCGCTGGTGGAGTCCCTGTTCCACTGTGGCCAAGGTTTGCTCCCAGGTGTTCACCTGCTCCCCCTGGTGTGTAGGAAGTTCCGCTGTGTTAGAAGGTAGTCCACAAAGAACAATAGCTGGGGTTCCACGCAGGAGACGGTCCATAGAAGCAACTGCTAGCGGTCTCTCGCGGTTGGGTGGGCCTTGGGGCTAGGCACCTTGTGCGGAAGCAGGCCCGGCACGCCCGGGGTAAACTCCGGGCTGGAGCCCTGGGCCGGATCCCCCACCACAACTGCACTCCGCTGGTCGTCGCCAAAGTCACGCCTCCCGGCTACCAGTGTCTCCCCGTGGCCCTGCGCTCACACACGCAAGTGAGACTCTTGTGTGGGGCTGTGAGCCGCAGAGAGCTGCCAAGAAACTGGTTAGAAAATGGCAGCCCGCTACTTCCAGTCTCGGTCTCGGAGAGCCTGAGCCCTGGGCCGAGGCCCCCAGCTGCAACTGCGTTCCACTGGCCGGCGCTGAACTCACGCCGCGGCAGCTCCCGCTGCCTCCTGGTGGCCCTGCACTCACACTCGCGAGCGAGACTCTTGTGTGGGGTGGTGAGCCGCAGAAAGCTGCCCAGAAACTGGTTGGAAAATGGCACCCCGCTATTTCCAGTCTCGGTCTCAGGGAGCCTGAGCCCTGTGCCAAGATCCCTGGCTGCAACTGCTTTCTGCCGGCCGGTGCTGACGTTGCGCCTCCCGGCTACCACTGTCTCCCAGTGGCCCTGAGCTCACACACGCGAGCGAGACTCTTTCATGGGGCGGTGAGCCGTAGAGAGCTACCAAGAAACTGGTTGGAAAATGGCACCCCGCTACTTCCAGTCTTGGTCTCGGAGAGCCTGAGCCCTGGGCTGAGGCCGGGGCTGCAACTGCATTTCACCGGCCAGCGCCGAAGCCACGCCTCCCGGCTACGCTGGGTCCCGGTGATCCTGTACTCACACATACATGAGCGAAATTCCTGTGTGGGATGGTGAGCCACAGAATGATGCCAGGAAGCTGGCTGGAAAATGGCGCCTCCACCACTTCCAGCCTTGGTCCCTGAGAGCCTAGCGCAGAGTGGACTGTCTAGGCCACCGTCTTGGAACCACCCCCCCCCCCTTTTATTCTCTTTATGCCTCTCTTTTCTGCCTTTTCTCCTATGAAGAAACATTTATTCTACTTATATTATGCTGCCTTTGCTATTTTGAAGCTAACTTACCTCAAGAACATTCAAGACTGGGGCTGGGGTTATGGTGCAGTGGTAGCATGCTCGCCTAGTGCGCAGGAGGCACTGGGTTCGATTCTCAGCACCACATAGAAATAAAATAAGGATATTCTGTCCACCTACAACTAGAAAATAAATATTAAAAAAAAAAAAGACCCAGTCTCTAAATACAATTAAAAAAAAAAAAAAAAACATTCAAGACCATTCTGGTTGAAGTGGAGAGATCTACTTCTACTGTTCTTTACCGAGATTACTGAAATCAATATTAACATGAAAGTTTTAACTGAGGCAGGTCCAGCAGCATACCCCTGTAATCCCAGCTACTGTGTAGGCCATGGTAGGAGGATTGTATGTTTGAAGTCAGCTTTGGCAATTTAGTGGGAACTTGTCTCAAAAATAAAAAGGGTCTGGGATGTAGTTTAGTGATAGAGTGCTTTCCTAGCGTGCATGAGGCTCTGGGTTCAATTCCCAGTACTGAAAACAAAAATTGGGTGGCAATTATTGTCAATATATAGTCCAGATGTGAGTCCCCATTTCTCACAATATAGAAAATTTATTGTCTGTGGTTCCATGCTGTACATATTGCCATGCCTGTTTGCTTCATAGTACATGTTATCCTTGATTTTTCTCTATTATGTTTAGAAGTGATTTCCCTCTAGAGTAGCCAAATCAGCATCAGTAGTTATATTGTACTCCCCAAACAAGTAAGAAAAACTAAAATGCATTGTGAATTAGGCTTCCTTTCTTAAGAATTTCATTAAAACAGTGAGATTGCTGGGCACAATGGCATATGCCTATAATTCCAGCAGCTCAGGAGGCTGAACAGGAAGATTGCAGATTCAAAGCTAGCCTCAGTAACTTGGCAAGACAGTGTCTCAAAAAGTACAAATAAAAATGTCAGCAGATATAGCTCAATGTTAAAACACACATAGGTTCAATCCCCACTACCAAAAAGAAAAAATAGATTCTCCCATTTTACTAAATATTTTTTAATTTTTTAAAAGACACTCATTATGCCGGGCGCTGTGGCGCAAGCCTGTAATCCCAGCACTTAGGGAGGCTGAGACAGGAGAATCGTAAATTCTAAGCCAGCCTCAGCAACGGCGAGGCACTAAGCAACTCAGTGAGACCCTGTCTCTACGTAAAACATAAAATAGGGCTGGGGATGTGGCTCAGTGGTCAAGTGCCCCTGAGTTCAATCTCCAGTACCAAAAAAATAATAATAATAATAATAAAGACACTCATTAGGACTGGAATTGTGGCCCAGTGGTAGAGCGCTTGCCTAGCACATGTGAGGCACTTGGTTCGATCCTCAGTATCACATGAAAATAAATAAATAAAGGTATTATGTTCATCTACAACTAAAAAACTTTTTTTTTTTTTAAAGACAACCATCTTAGGTGTTTAAATCTGACACCCTGAATATATACATTACCTCATTCTCATTTGGAAAAAACACTGCATACTGTGCTAGGAATGTGGCCATGATAGTTTGGCGCCTCATTATTCAGAGCCTACAGTACAGCTTGCCTGTGAAGAATATAACTAAGGGGTCTGGAGGTGTAGCTTAGTGGTAGAGCCTGTGTCTAGCATGTGCAAAGCCCTGGGTCAATCCCTAGAACCAAAAAAAGGAAAAATATAGCCAGGAACCCATAAATGGTCAAGATCCAATACCAGCTCTCAGAAGGATGTCCCAAAGACTCACTGCAGCTTGGTGTAAGGTGAAGTTTCTCTTAGCCAGGCTCGTGATGAATAATTTATATTTTTGTTTTTGCAGTATTAGGGATTAAACCCAGGACTTGACACATGCTAGGCAAGCATTCTGCCACTGAGCTATATTCCCAGCCCCATGATGAATAATTTCTTTCATTTTTGGTTATGTGTGTTTATGAGTGTATTTCTATAATCATTTTTCTCGTCTTTGTTTTTGCAGTACTGGGAAGTGAACCCAGGGAGTCACACATGCTAGGCAACCACTAATCATTTTTCTTTTTGTTAAAACTTAAAATGGCTTCTTTATGCACAGCAGTGAGGAAAAGCTTTTCTTGTTGAAAGTCATAATTTGACTGCCATTCTTCTGGCTCCCCTTACCTGGAAACTGATACAATTTCTATATTAAACTGATAAAATTTATGTATTTGTATATGAGTTAAATGGGTTTATAAAACTTGTGTAGCAGGACAAAGTGTATGTTACTGCTTTTGTTTTTAAAGTATAGTCCCAAAAGGAAGCTTTACCCCTTCTGGATGACACTAAAAGAGATCTCCTAGTGCCTAAGAAAGCATGGCTATGTTGGTCATAGTGACTACTAGGTAACTACGTACCTTCAGTCATTTTTACATTACACTGATTTTTGCTTCAGTTCCATTCTACTGAAATTTTCTGAAAATATTTTGTAGCCTAACTGTGGTTAAGAGAATGCTTAATAATGATAACTATATGTTAACAAAAATTGTTAACATAAGGATCACAAGTTTGAGGCCAGTCTTGGCAATTTAGTAAGATCCTGTCTCAAAATAAAAAATTATAAAGGGTGGCAAGCTGGGCACAGTACTATACGCCTATAATTCCAGCAACTTAAGAGGCTGAGATAGGAGGATGGCAAATTCAAGGCCATCCTGGGCAACTTAGTGAGACCTTGTCTCTTTAATTTAGCTATATCCCTATACCTCTACAAAACTCAGTTTCTTCATTTGGTAAAGTCAGAATAATAGTATCTACCTCCTCCTAGTGGTTATAAGGATTAAACAAAATAATGAATTAAAAGTTCTTCTACCTAGCATATTGAAAGTTCTCAATAAATATTTGTTATAGTAATTAAAAGTATGTGTAAATATTCATATTTTAAGACTTCTGGTATTTTACCACATGATATTTACACATTTTATGCCAAATTTTTTTGCAAAAAAATTGAGGTGTGACCATTCGGTGAAGCTTTTGTGCCAATATCACTTAAAAATCATTTATTACTAACATGTCTTTGGTGCAAGATTAGGATGCATGAAATACTTGTGAATGTACATTAATGCAGTGGCAATGGTTATACGGTGAAATATGGTAAACCAGGCATAGTGGCACATGCCCGTAATCCCAATTACTTGAGAGGCCGAGGCAGATAATCAGGCTGGAGGCCAGCCTGGGCTATCTTAGTGAAACCCTGTCTCAATATTTTTAAAAAGGCCTGCAGAAATAACTTAGTGGTAGAGTACTCATCTAACCTGCCCAAGGTCCTGGGTTCAGTCCCCAGTACTGTGGGGGGAAAAATACACACACACACACACACACACACACACATATATACATATATACATATTCTATACATATACATGTATATGAATATGTATGGATATACATATATATGTGTTTTCTATGATACTGGGGATCAAACTCAGGGCTTTGTGCATGCTAAGCATGTCTCTACCACTCACCTGCACCCTCAGCCCAAAACATTTTTCCAGCGATTATTGTCCACTTTTGGTCAAGTCTAATAGCTAATTTTCCTTTCTTATTCACTTCAGTTGCGGCAGTCCCAGTCCTACTGCACGGACACAGAATGTCTTCAGGAATGTACGTACCAATGGGGCAAGAAGAGGGTTGGCCTTGGGAGCAGAATTAGAGGTTGAATGTTGTCAGAAGTTGTTCCTGCAATTTGCTCTTTAAGGAAATGGTTTTCAGTAATGTATCTGCTACTTAAATGTTCCATTTTTTAAACTTACAAATTGCTTTTTTTCCTCCTTAAAAATAAACCTAGCCAGTAGTGGTGGCACACACCTGTAATCCCAGCGGCTTGCAAGGCTGAAGGAGGAAGATCTCAAGTTCAAAGCCAGCCTCAGCAAAAAGCAAGGCACTAACCAACTCAGTCAGACCCTGTCTCTAAATAAAATACAAAATAGGGCTGGGGATGTGGCTCAGTGGTTGAGTGTCCCTGAGTTCAACCCCACTACCCCACCTTTCCCTGTCAAAAAAACAAAAAACAAATCCAGGCTGCGGTTGTGGATCAGTAGCAATGAGACCCTGAGTTCTCTCTCTAGGACTGAGAAAACAAAACAAAAACAAAAAAAGACAAACAAAAAAACCTACCCCTGTCACTGGAGAAAATTATAAAATCACAGATAAGAAGAGAAGAAACTTCCAGAATACTAGGTGAGCCAAGTATAGTGGGACACACCTATAATCCCAGCAACTTGGTGGCTAAGACAGGAGGATCACAAATTCATGTCTGGCCTCAGAAACTTACTGGGATATCTAGGCTGCTAGTACACATCCTCTACTCTTTCTAGCATTTGTTTGCATCCATGGCAGGCATGGGAACTTTTGAGAGGAGAGAAAGCCATTCTTTCTCAGGTTTGGACACTTTGGGGGATTTGATTCCTTTGGCTCTATGTTATTCCCAAGACAGTATGGGCAGTAGGGAGGTTTCTTCATATGGCTTTATGGGCAGAAGTGATTGTAAAGTGAGAATCAAAATAGGAAGATGGATGTCACATGGTAATTGACAGACTTGTGGTCATTATGTGACACTTCCTTTTTTGAAAAATTTGTTCTTTTTAGTTATACATGACAGTAGACTCTATTCTGACATATACATACATGTAGTATAACTTCCCATTGTTGTGGTTGTACATAATGTGGAATTACACTGGTAGTGTATTCGTATGTGAACATAGGAAAGTTATATCCAATTCATTCTACTGTCATTCCCATTTCCATCCCTTTTTCCTTTCCCCCATTCTCCCCTGTCCAGTCTAGTGAACATTCACCGCCCCCCACCATTGTGAATCAGCATCTGCATAACAGAAAACATTTGGTTTTTTGGGATCAGCTTCTTTCACCTAACACGATATTCTCCAGTTCCATCCACTTACTGACAAATGCCATAATTTCATTCTTCTTTATGGCTGAGGAATATCCCATTGTGTATATGTACCACATTTTCTTTATCCATTTATCTGTTGAAGGGCATCTAGTTTGGTTCCATAGCTTATCTATTGTGAATTGAGCTGCTATGAATAGTAATGTGGCTGTATCACTATAGTATGCTGATTTTAAGTCCTTTGAGTATAAGCCGAGGAGTGAGATAACTGGGTCAAATGGTGGTTCCATTCCAGATTTTCTGAGGAATCTCCATACTGCTTTCCAGAGTGGTTGCACCCATTTGCAGTCCCACCAGCAATGTATGAGTGTACCTTTTTCCCCACATCCTTGCCAAAATGTATTGTTACTTACATTCTTGAAAATCGCCATTCTGACTGGAGTGAGATGAAATTTCAGTGTAGTTTTAATTTGAATTTCTCTTAATTGCTAATGACACATCCTTTTTGAGGACACTCAGAAATAAGGAATATCTTGAGAGGAACTAATAAAATAGCATTTAAACCAATATTGTCTAAGACTGTAAGAAAGGAACTGTGACATTCACAGGATGGTGAAGTCTAGCACAGTTGGATTTCATACACATTTACCGAAATGGGATCTCTTTGTGGTTTTTCACTACTATATTATAAATATATCTGTATACTTACTTTAAAAATATTTACTGATTTCCAGCACTTAGGGAGGCTGAGACAGGAGAATCGCAAGTTCAAAGCCAGCCTCAGTAACAGCGAGGAGCTAAGCAACTCAGTGAGACCCTGTCTCTACATAAAACACAAAATAGGGCTGGGGATGTGGCTCAGTGGTCAAGTGCCCCTGAGTTCAATCTCCAATACCAAAAAAAAAAAAAAAAAAAAAAAAAATTTACTGATCTGAGGGTAGAGACTAGGCAACAACAACAACAAAAAAAGTTAATAATTTGTTGTGGAGATGCACTGATATTTAAATGATTCCCTTTTGATGGATTCCTAGGTTACTAATATATTTTTTGCTATTTGCTATTATAAGTAATATTTGCACATTATAGATATTTGCAATATTATATACATATATGATAATGTAAATATTTGCACATTATAATATTTGCAACATTATAAATAATAGCAAATAATTTAAATTTTTTATTTATTTTTTTTGTACTGAGGATTGAACCCCGGGGACACTTAATCCCTGAACCACATTGCCAACCATTTTTTATTTTTTATTTTGGGACAGGGTCACACTAAGTGGCTAAGGGGCTCGCGAAGTTGCTGAGGCTGGCTTTGAATTCGTGATTCTCTTGCCTCAACCTCCCAAGCCACTGGGATTACAGGTGTGCACCACTTGTGCTCAGCACAAGTATTCTTTTAATGTAGGTACCAGGAAGGAAAAATAATTATTTCCTCAACTCCTCATAGTTCTTAGCTGGAATATGTATAACAGAAAACAGATAAATAAGAGAAAAACATTATTTATTAGTGCAGGCAGTACACATGTGGGAGAAACCTCAGTGAAAAGTAGCTCAAAGTAATAGCTTAGAAGTCTTATTTATATTGCATATTCAACCAAGATCAATAGATTTGCAGAAGAATTGACAGGACACTTAATGGAAAAAGGTTTTAGGCTTCCACAAATGGAAAAGTGTGGGAAGGAAAATATAGGAGAAAACTGATAGTATAAGGTTTATTTGAAGATTCTTCTGGTGCTCCTAAGAATCTAGAATTGTCTCCAGCAAAGAATTTATATCCTGCCTTTTGGCAGAAAATGGTAAGATATAGGGAAAGCTATTTCTTAATTATCTTGAGCTCAAAAATATTTATGTCAAAGAGGAATATTTTAGAGTGACATGTTTTGAAGTTTCCTTTATACATTTAAAGGCTTTTGACATATGACCAAATTATTTTTACTTTTTTTGTGTGGTGAACCTAGGGCCTTGTGCATGCTATGCAAGTGCTCTCCCCCTGAGCTTCATCTCAAGCCTCTAAATTACATTTATTAATAGGCTGGTTGCTTACATTTAATATCTCTGAAGTCAAGCTTGCTTTTATTTTGTATTTGAAACTAAGACAAGGCAATAAGG
Source organism: Geosciurus inauris (assembly GCA_004024805.1). Taxonomy (NCBI): domain Eukaryota; kingdom Metazoa; phylum Chordata; class Mammalia; order Rodentia; family Sciuridae; genus Geosciurus; species Geosciurus inauris. The sequence continues at coordinate 10,046 of PVHX01028906.1, forward strand.
TAGCAGTGTGAAGAGACTCTTTACCCTACAGTATTATTTTTGGTGTTTTGTGAACTGAGTGTCCCACCAACTATTGTAAATGCAACAACTAGAGAAGCAGGAACTAGTACAGTGCCTAGCATAAAGTAGAAATTTTGGCCAGGCACAGTGGCACACGCTTGTAACCCCAGTGGCTCAGGAAGCTGAGACAGGAGGATCACGAGTTCAAAGCCAGCTGCAGCAACGGCGAGGCACTAAGCAGCTCAGTGAGACCCTGTCTCTAAATAAAATACAAAATAGAGCTGAGGGTGTGGCTCAGTGGTTGAGTGCTCCTGAGTTCAGTCCCCGGTACTGGGGGAAAAAATAAAAAAGATTTTTTTTTGTGTTAGAATATAGTCTTTTAGCACAGCCAGGTAACACCTGAAAGTGGTGGTATGCACTAAAGCGGTAGTGACACCCACTTGCATTAGGGTGGTAGTTCCCTTACTCCGTGTTTCTTAGTCTGCTTCTTTGGTAGCATTTATTAATCTACAATTTGTAGCACAAATATTGGCCTCAGCCAGGAAGCTAAACCCTGCTTTTCTAAGTTGAAAATGATTTTATGGAACTTCTGTAGGAAAATAAGTGTTTATTATAGGTGTGGTATTTGTGACTCTTGGATCCAGCCCACCTGTAAAACCAAATATACTCTCTTCCTGTGGATGAAATGTCACTCCATTACTGTAAAGAGAAAGGCAGAACTCCTGAGCTTGAATATTCATTTAGCCATATTAGCAAGTTCTTTTCCTCCTTAAAGTTCTTTAGTCATGCTTTCAACTGGTTAGAGCAGTAGGTTCCTCTGATTTCTCCAGTGAGCCTATAATTCTTTTTTTTCTCCCTGTGATTTGGAGACAGGGTTTTGCTAAGTTGCTTAGGACCTCATTAAGTTGCCGAGGCTGCCTTTAAACAAGGGATCCTCTTGCCTCAGCCTCCCAAGTGGCTGGGATTACAGGCCTGCACCACTGGGCCCAGCCCTAAGTCTTTTAAAAATAATAAATTAAAAAAAAAAAAAACAGCAGTCCTGTCAAAATGAGAATCAGATAATTATCTCATTTTTGCCTGAAACTTTTCAGAGGTTTTCTGTTTAATGCATAATAGAAGCCAGAGTCCTTATTATGACCTGTAAGGTCTACATGATCTGACCTCTAATATTCTTTTTAAAAATTTTTTTTTAGTTGTCAATGGACCTTTTATTGTATTTATTTATATGCAGTGCTGAGGATTGAACCTAGTGTTAGGCAAGTGCTCTACTACTGAGCTATAACCCCAGCCCTCTGATATTCTTTTGATTTAGTATTTTCTTGTGTCCCAAACCTACTCTACATCTGAACTCTGGTTTACTTTACTACAATGGTATTGGCCTCTATAACACATCCCATAGGCTCCTGAATCAGGAGTACCTGCTGTTTTCTCTACCTGGGATGTTCTTTCAGATAGCCTTGTAACTCGCTCGCTTTCTTTTTTTTTTTAATATTTTTTTAGTTGTAGATGGACACAATGTCTTTATTTTATTGCTTTGTATGTGGTGCTGAGGATCGAACCCAGGGCCTCACGCATGCGAGGCAAGCGCTCTACCGCTGAGCTACAATCCCAGCCCTCGCTCGCTTTCTTTATATCTTTACTCCAGAGTTACCTTCTCAGTATATACCTTTATGTACCCTTACCAGTGTATAAAATGTCTGTTGTTTCCATACCCATTCCTCTTTATGTTTTTCCATTTAGCACCCGTCTCTAGGAACTATATATTTTATATACTTAGGTCAATCCCATTATAAGTTCCTTGAGGGTAAAGATCACTGGAAGTGTATGGAAGCGCTTTTCATCTATTTTCTGTATTTTAGCACCAAGGCAATAATTTTCCTATTTCCCTGTTTGCTTTGGTAGTTTCCAAATCTCTGGGTCTAAACCTTGCCATCTTCTTTTAACATTTTCTTCCTTAATCTAAAATTCGTGATGAAAAAGGAAATATCATGACAGACACTACTGAAATAGAGGATAATTAGAAACTATTTTGAAAATTTATACTCCAGTAAAATAAAAAACCCTGAAGACACCAACAAATTTCTAGAGGCATATGACCTACCCAAACTGAACCAAGAGGACATACACAACTTAAACAGATCAATTTCAAGCAAGGAAATAGAAGATGCCATCAAGAGCCTTCCAACCAAGAAAAGCCCAGGTCCAGATGGATTCTCAGCTGAGTTCTACAAGACCTTCAAAGAAGAACTAACTCCAATACTCCTCAAACTATTTCATGCAATAGAAAAGGAGGGAACCCTTCCAAACTCATTCTATGAGGCAAGTATCACCCTGATTCCAAAACCAGACAGAGACACATCCAAGAAAGAAAACTTAGAACAATATCCCTGATGAACATAGATGCAAAAATTCTCAATAAAATTCTGGCAAATCGCATACAAAAACATATCAAAAAAATAGTGCACCATGATCCAGTGGGGTTCATCCCAGAGATGCAAGGTTGGTTCAACATATGGAAATCAGTCAATGTAATACATCACATCAATAGACTTAAAGATAAGAATCATAAGATTTTGTCAATCGATGCAGAGAAGGCATTTGACAAAATACAACACCCTTTTATGCTCAAAACACTAGAAAAACTTGGGATAGTAGGAACATTCCTCAACTTTGTAAAAGCTATCTATGCTGGGGCTGGGATTGTAGCTCAGTGGTAGAGCGCTTGCCTCTCATGTGTGGGGCACTGAGTTCGATCCTCAGCACCACATAAAAATAAATAAATAAAGACATTGTGTCCATCTACAACTAAAAACAAAGTATTTAAAAAAAAAAAAAAAAAGCTATCTATGCTGAACCCAAGGCCAACATCATCCTAAATGGAGAAAAATTGGGATCGTTCCCTCTGAAAACAGGAACTAGACAGGGATGCCCTCTCTTACCACTGCTATACAACATAGTCCTTGAAACACTAGCCAGAGCAATTAGACGAAAGAAATTAAAGGGATACAAATCGGAAAAGAAGAACTCAAACTATCATTATTTGCGGACGACATGATTCTATACTTGGAGGATCCAAATAATTCGACCAGAAAACTTTTAGAACTAATAAATGAATTCAGCAAAGTAGCAGGATATAAAATCAACACCCACAAATCAATTGCATTTCTATACATCAATGATAAACCCTCTGAAAGAGAAATTAGGAAAACTATCCCATTCACCATAGCCTCAAAAAAAATAAAATACTTGAGAATCAATTTAACAAAAGAGGTGAAAGATCTCTACAATGCAAACTATAAGACACTGAAGAAAGGAATTGAAGAAGACCTTAGAAGATGGAAAAATCTCCCATGCTCCTGGATAGGCAGAATCAATATTGTCAAAGTGGCCATACCCAAAGCACTATATAGATTCAATGCAATCCCAATTAAAATCCCAACGTCATTCCTTATAGAAATAGAAAAGACAATCATGAAATTCATTTGGAAGAATGAGACCCAGAGTAGCCAAAGCAATCCTTAGCAAGAAGAGTGAAGCAGGAGGCATCACAATACCTGACCTCAGATTATACTACAAAGCAAAAGTAACAAAAACAGCATGGTACTGACACCAAAATAGACATGTAGACCAATGGTATAGAATAGAAGACACAGAGACGAACCCACTTACATACAGTTACCTTATACTAGATAAAGAAGCCAAACACATACACTGGAGAAAAGATAGCCTGTTCAACAAATGGTGCTGGGAAAACTGGAAATCCATATGCAGCAAATTGAAACTAAACCTCTATCTCTCACCATGCACAAAATTCAACTCAAAGTGGATCAAGGACCTGGGAATCAGACCAGAGACCCAACGCCTAATAGAAGAAAAAATAGGCCCAAATCTTCTTCATGTCAGATTAGGACCATACTTCCTTAACAAGACTCCTATAGCACAAGAAGTAAAATCAAGAATCAACAAATGGGATGGATTCAAACTAAAAAGCTTCTTCTCAGCAAAAGAAATAATCGATGAAGTGAACAGAGAGCCGACATTCTGGGAACAAATCTTTGCCACACACACATCCGATAGAGCACTCATCTCCAGGATATATAAAGAACTCAAAAACTTAACACCAAAAAAAAACTAATAACCCAATCAATAAATGGGCCAAAGAGCTGAACACAAACTTCACAGAAGATATACAATCCATCAACATACATATGAAGAAATGTTCAACATCTCTAGCAATCAGAGAAATGCAAATCAAAACTACCCTAAGATTTCATCTCAGCCAGTCAGAATGGCAATTATCAAGAATACAAACAACAATAAGTGTTGGTGAGGTTGTGGGGGAAAAAGTCACGCTCATACATTGCTGGTGGAACTGCAAATTGGTACAACCAATCTGGAAAGCAGTATGGAGATTCCTTAGAAAACTTGGAATGGAACCACCATTTGAGCCTGCTATCCCACTCCTCGGTCTATACCCAAAAGACTTAAAAACAGCGTACTACAGTGCTGCAGCCACTTCAATGTTTATAGCAGCTCCATTCACAATAGCTAAACTGTGGAACCAACCTAGATGCTCTTCGATAGATGACTGGATAAAGAAACTGTGGTATATATACACAATGGAATATTACTCAGCAATAAAAGAGAATAAAATTATGGCATTTGCAGGTAAATGGATGGAGTTGGAGAATATCATGCTAAGTGAAGTAAGCCAATCTCAGAAAACCAAATGCCGAATGTACTCATTGATAAGTGGATGCCGATCCATAATGTGGGGAAGGTCATGGGAACAATGGTGGAACTCTGTTCACAGGAGTGTAAGGGGGGAGGGGACATGGGGACAGTAAAGGTGGTGGAATATGATAGTCATCATAGCCCTAACTTTATGTATGACTGCATATATGTTATGATTCTATACAACTTACAACTAGAGAATTGATATGTTATCCTCTATCTATGTACAATGAATCAAATTGTACTCTGATATCATGTAAGCCTAAATAGAACAAATAAATAAATTAAATATGAAAAAAAAAGATTAGATGAGTAGAGCTGAATCAGAAAAGCAAAGGCCAAGCTGAAGTGTTCAGAGTTGAAGTGATAGGTGGTGCAGAGTGAGTCATTAGGTGAAATCAGCAGAGAATGTTCAGAACAGTGGCTAACTAGAGACTCTGGTGGCAACATGCAGGAAGCAAAGACTGTGATAGAACCACGCTAGGAGACACACGAACTAATAGTCATTATATCACTGTGAGAGTCTCAAAAAGGAGCAGACTTTCTTTCAAAGGATACTGGGCCAGGCGTGGTCGCGCACACCTATAATCCCAGCACTTTGGCAGGCTGAGACAGGAGAATTGCAAGTTCAAAGCCAGCCTCAGTAATGGTGAGGCACTAAGCAACTCAATGAGACCCTGTCTCTACATAAAACACAAAATAGGGCTGGGGATGTGGCTAAGTGGTTGAGTACTCCTGAGTTCAAACCCTGGTACCAAAAAAAAAAAAAAGGATACTGGGTTGTTTTTTGTTTTGTTTTGTTTTGTTTTTGTGGTACTGAGGATTGAAATCGGGAGCACTCAACCACTGAGCTGCATCCCCAGTCCTATTTTGTGTTTTATGTAGAGACAGGGTCTCAGCTGCTTAGTTCTTCACTTTTTCTGAAGCTGGCTTTGAACTTGGGATCCTTGTGTCTCAGCCTCTCTAGCTGCTGGGATTATAGGTGTGTGCCACCTGTGCTCAGCACAAGTATTCTTTTAATGTATGGGCCAGGAAGGAAAAACTATTTCCTCAAATCCTCAACTGCAACCAGCAGTTTTTTGGGTTTTTTTTGTTTTTGTTTTTGTTTTTTTTTTTTCTTTTTTTAGGGACAGGGTCTTGCTAAGTTGCTTAGGGCCTCACTAAGTTGCTGAGGCTGGCTTTAAACTTGCAATCCTCCTGCCTCAGTTTCACAAGTCACTGGGATTACAGGCCTGTGCTACCGTGCCTGTTTTAAAACATGCTTCATCTAGAAATAAGGATTAGTTGAGCTTGCAATGTGAGGACTTGCAAAGAACATGAAAAAACAAAGCATTAAGTTGCAAAACATGAATTGACTTTGGGTAGACTTCTAGTCTGTACAAGTAATTTACCATTTTATTTCTGAGAGAGGGTGCTATAAGAAGTGATAGTATAAACCAGGTGTGGTGCATGCCCATAATCCCAGCAACTCAGGAGCCTGAGGGAGGAGAATCATAAGTTCAAAGCCAGCCTAAATAAATTAGCAAGACCCTGTCTCAAAATAAGGAAAAGGGTTTGGGATGTGGCTCAGTGGTTAAGCGGTCCTGGGTTCAACCTCTGACCAAAAAATAAGAGGAGTAGTGATAGTATATACAAAGCATAGTTATGTTTCTTTGATTAACCTTAAATAATCTAGTTTTATCTAACTAGTTATAAACCTGCTTATCCCTTTTTGAATCCATATTTTTCTATTTTACTACCCACAGAAGTAATCATTTTCAGGAATGTGTCTCACTATGTGATATTGTCAGAGATTATGACAGCAAAGAATTTAGAGCATAGGCTCCGAAATGAGATCACCTGCATCTAAATCCCACCTTTGACGTATACCAGTTACATGAGATTGGGATTTAATTTTCCATTTCTGAGTTTTATCTATAAAATGAAGATGATAGTACCCACCATAGACTAATATTGTTAAAAAGGATTCAGAGATAGTACCTGGTTAAAAGTAGCAACTCAAGTCTTGGCTATTTTTAATAATAAAAATAATATTTACTTTAAAAGTATTTTGGCAATAGTAGAGAGGGAAAAAAGGAGGCAAGAATAGATACAAGAGCTGGGTGCCGTGGCGCACACCTGTAATCCCAGCATTTTGAGAGGCTGAGACAGAAGAACCATGAGTTCAAAGCCAGCCTCAGCAACAGCAAGGCACTAAGCAACTCAGTGAGACCCTGTCTCTACATAAAACACAAAATAGGGCTGGGGATGTGGCTCAGTGGTTGAGAGCCCCTGAGTTCAATCCCTGGTAAAAAAAAAAAAAAAAAAAAAAAGCGAAAAGGAAAGAAATAGATATAGGGAGATAAGACAAGAGGTGATGGTAGCTTCAACACATGGGTGGTGTATAGGAAGGGGGAGTGGGCAGATTTGAGTGATATTTAGGAGGTAAAATTGACAGAACCCTCATAAAGGATTAAATAGAGCGTTATTGAGAAAGAACTTACCTGCTTGGGCAACTGGATGAATGGAGACCCAGTTTGGTAGAGGGGTGGAGCAGATGTTAATGATTGAAATATTGAGTATGTTAAGAGTGAGATAGGATTTCTGCATTTTAAAGAAGCTATTGAATGGGCTGGGGTTATAGCTCAGTGGTAGAGCGCTTTTCTCACACGCGTGAGGCCCTAGGTTTGATCCTCAGCACCACATACAAAGCAATAAAATAAAGACATTGTGTCCATCTACAACTAAAGAAATATTAAAAAAAAAAAAAAAAAAAAAAGAAGCTA
>PVHX01028907.1:0-17543 GCA_004024805.1 Geosciurus inauris
AAATTTCCTAAGACTTCCATGAAGGGATACCTAGCTCTCTTCTTTCCTACTCACCTAATTATCATAATGTGACTTGGGTAACCGGAGACATGAATGATTATGACTTCTTTTTTGATGGAATTTGTTTAATAGAAATTTAAATACATTTTTAGTTACAGTTCTGGACTTGAAAAGAAACAAAAGGTATAAGAATGTATTTGCCAAAACATATATTCTTTTTTTTTCTTTCTCTCTCTCTCTTTTTTTTTTATACCAGGGATTGAACTCAGGGGTACTCAACCACTGAGTCACATTCCCAGCCCTATTTTTCTCAGTTTAAAGCTACAGTTTTTTTTTTTTTCATTGTCTTGACTGTTTATCTTACCCTTTTACAATCCTTATTATGATCTGGGCATAGTGGTACATTCCTGTAAACCCAGTCACTCCAGAGGCTGAGGCAGAGGATCACAAGTTTGAGGCCAGCCTCAGCAACTTAGAGAGATCTTGTCTCAAAATTTTAAAAAGTATAAAGAGGGCTGAGGATGTAGTGCAGTGGTAAAGCACTTACGGTTACTGAGAAGAAAACAAAAAACAGGAAAATGAAAGTAAAATTCCTTAGTATGAAAATTTCCTAATTGTTTAAATATTATTAGCATTATTTCCTTGTTTACAGTTAACTTAATTTTTATTTATATAATTTGATAGTAATGATTGTGGGTTCAGAGTTGATCTTCTACATTGAATTTTCTCTTCTACCATTTTCTAGCTGTGTCCTCTTGGGCAAGGGAGTTAGTTAACTATTGTGCAAACTGTTTTGTTTATTTCATCAATTAAACTGAGATAAGTATTTAAAAATATATAAATACATATATATTTTACTAAATTTTAATGTCCTAAATTTTAAACATTCCTAAAGCAAAAATAACATTTTACTCTTTTATGCTCACTGAAGGCCTCAGCTATGGAATAAGAACTTACCTACAGGATTTGGGAGATTGATTTCTTTCCTGGATATTTCATATAAACATTAACTGAAGAAAATATAAAGGATTGTTTTTTTAAAGTTTTGTTTCACTTAAGTATAGCAGAAAAATCTCTTCAAATTATTTTTAAACACCATCATTTGTTTCTATACCAAGAAAAATAGAATTAGTTATAAGAAATTACACATATTCTGAAAGACTGGAAATATTTGGTGATTTCTCCCTGTATTCCTAAGTTAGTCATTGAAGTGTTAGTGTTAAAAAGTTGGAGGAATCTATGGTGAATAATCATTAACAAATATTTACAGCAGATCTTTTATGGATACATAAATGCTTAAGGAAATTGTGTGTTTACAAATACACAACCACTTCTGAGATGTCAGTGGTGTGGTAGGTTTCATAGAGTATATCAGTAACATTCATATTTTGATAAGCAAGATCAATTTGAGGTTAATTACAGATGTGAGTCTTTGCTAGCCAGGGCGTCAGATGTTCAGGGCAGTTTGATATATATCAATAAATTATCCCTGGATCACTAGCTGATGACTTAGAATTAATGATTCTTCTTGTGTATATGAACATACTTTCTTTTTTTGCAGGGGGGGGTACCGAGGATTGAATTTAGAGGCACTTGACCACTGAGCCACATCCCCAGCCCTATTTTGTATTTTATTTAGAGACAGGGTCTCACTGAGTTGCTTAGCACATAGCTTTTGCTGAGGCTGGCTTTGAACTCACCATCCTTCTGCCTCAGCCTCTAGAACCATTGGGATTTAGACATGCACCACCACACCTAGCTGAACATACCATCTTAATGAGAATATATCTTACTAGCTTTCTTTAAAAACTGGCCTATAGGGACTGAGGTTGTGGCTCAGTGGTAGAGCACTTGACTAGCATGTGTGAGGCACTGGATTTAATCCTCAGCACCACATAAATATGAATAAATAAAATAAAGGTATTGTGTTCATCCACAACTAAAAAAATACAAAAAAAAATTTTGAAAAACTGGTTTACATTTGAGTCTTACTTTTTGATATATGGATTCCCATTGAATCCAAAACAGATTTTTGCCACATTTGCACTTGTAAAAATTATGAGGTAAAATGACTATTCTATTATTTTATTCCCTATGAGTTATACTTACTCAATATTGATAAAAATCAAAATGAAACATTAATTCTGCTTCCATAATGCCTTAGTATTAACAGCAGACATAAATATACTTATTTCACGTTCTTTACTTTCAGTGAGGATTGTATAGTGATAACTGCCAGCTGTTTTTTGTTTTTAAAACTTGAATAGAGGGCTGGGATTGTAGCTCAGCGGTAGAGCGCTTGCCTCGCATGCGTGAGGCCCTGGGTTCGATCCTCAGCACCACATACAAAGCAATAAAATAAAGACATTGTATCCATCTACAACTAAAAAAAAATTATAAAAAAAACTTGAATATAATTAGATTTATTTCAATAAACCATTACCTAAATCAAGATCAGAATGCTTAAGGCAAAAGCATTTTTTCTAGATAGAATTAATACTTTTAATTTGTCTATAAGTTTTAAAATAAGGTCATGAATTACTTTTTGACTTTTGGCACACACATAAATATTTTTGTTATTAGAGAACTTAAATTTGTAACATTGGTCATAAAAATTGATTTCACAAATAAACAGCCCACCTCAGGAGGGATTGTTTAATATATGTGTTATGATTATAGGTAGAAGAGTTCAGTCTGGCTTGATGAATTCATGAAGAATGCATGACTTTTATTTTTAATTGAATTTCTGTACAACTTAACTTCCACAGTTTTTTTTTTTTTTTGGTTCAACCAGGTGGTAAAATTATAGGCTTTCATCACCCAATACCATGTTTTTTGCTCAGATTTACTTCCCTTTTATAAACCTGTAAGATAAAAGCTAGGAGCTATATAAAAGCCAAAATGGGTTGTAAGTGCTAAATGTTGACAGACAATTTTCTATTGGTGTCTTGCATTGTGCATATCTTGTGAGCAAAGGTGCTGACTGCCTTTGCTCTGAATTATCTTTTCAAAGATACAAACAGACTTGAAAGATTTCAGTGTCTGCTGCCAGAGAAAAGTATGTGTTTGCTTATTGCCCAGTATAAAGATTCATTGTCTGTGGCATGACCCTTTTGTCACCCTATAGAAATTGAGGGAGGATCAGGGAATCAGTACAAGTAAATTCTAGTACTCTGACTACTTATATATCTATGGTCCAAGAGTTCCATGTTTTTTGCTAGCATCCTTAAAACAGTGGCAGAGTTATTTGTTAATTTACAAATAGGATAAAATCTCAGATTCTGCAACATTCTTTACAGTATACATGCTTTTGTTTTTAATAGGTATAGTCCAAGAAACTATGGTAGCAATTAAACAGAAATTTATAATTACATAACTCAAGTCAATTTTGATTTTGTAATCTTTGTTTACAAATGGATTAACTTCCTGGCCCATTTGGTTCTAGTCTTATTCGACTAATTAGGTAATATATAGCGATTGTTTTCAGCTGGACAGTTTGGAACATTCTTTATTGGCTTGAGTCTGGGAATACATTCATAACATTCTTTGGAATTTTATCTGGGGCACATTGCTCAACTGAAGCTTCAAAAGAGTTCTTTTCCATATGGAAAAATGGATTTTTTTCCAGGATTCAGAATTTTCAGAGTTGTCATGTTGTCTTGAAAGGAAACTGTTTAATTTTCTTTGTATTAAAATCTCATCACCTTACTAACTATAGAGAAAAGCAAAACATTACTACAGTTAAGGTAGTATGAAAATACAGTATTTTTTGTGTGTATATCTTCTGTAGTCATCGAAATCCTTTCAGGTTTGAAGATTATTATTTTGACCCACCATTGACAGGATATGTTCAACAGTTATTTTCTAGAAAGGTCTAGATAGAATGACCAAGGACTTGTATTTTGTGTGTGTGTGAAAGTGACTGAACCAAGAATTATTTCACAACTGAGCCTGTTTAATGTTCAAGAATAATTGAAACAAACATTTTTAAGTTTTTAAGCAATATTTTAATATATGTTTCTTTGTGGAGATTCCTTACAAATTACTTTAAAAATCAAAACCAATTTCAATTATCATATTCTTGCATAGAACCATTTAAAATTCTTTACCTTGAATAAACTGTTCCTGAGGATGAATTTTGAATTGGGAGGTTTTGTTTAATTTTTCAGTATGTAAAAAATAAAGCCATGCCTATTGTCTCATTATATGAAGTTAATAAAGCATGCTTTTTAGTTAGACAGAGTTTTCATTGTTTGAAAAGCTGAACTCGTAATCTAGAAATCTGAAAGGAATTATCTGTGAAAATTACCCAGTTATATAATGTATTCAAAAATTTGATATATCCAATTATTTGGGCATTTAATAGAATTGTAGTTATTAAGGGTAAATATATTTACTGGTTTAAAATAAGTTGAATGGGGCATTGTTTACTATTTCCGTGAGGTTGATCAGTATGCCTAGGGATTATGGTTCTTTTATGCATTTGATTATTTACTTCACAGTGGGTCTTAGGTTAAGATTATCTTCTGAATTCAATAGTACCATTAGTAATAGGTAAGTCTTCCTGAAACGTTCTCTGTGTTTTCCTCTCTTTCTGATGCCACTATAATATCATTCTTGAATTTGAAAAATCCATCACTTTAAACTATTTTTATTGTACTGAGGGAAAATTTGTTCTTAGCAAAGAGACATTTTATTAGGATAAAAATGCTATAGCAGGATATGTGTAAAAACAGCTTCCTTTCCCCATGAAAAACAAAGGGAATTGGACACATAATTTTCTTTCAATCAAAAATCATTAAGAATTGCATTTCTGAGAATGTACACGTGTCTTTGGGTATTACTGGTCTTATTCATGGAATGATTTGGGGAAATTTCAGTGGTTAAGTCTGTGACTTCCTTACTTCTTATTGTTTCATAATATTTTTGGTTTTCCCTTGTTTCTCAGAAAAAATGGTTAATTTCTATAGTAAACATGAGGTGAGTACTTGATTTTTTTTAGTAGAAGGATTGAGGTTAAGATTGACTTAATTTCAGAACTTTTTCTACTACTTCAGACTTACCTATATTCTGAGAGTAGCAATTATTATGCTTTTGAAACAATTAAATAGATGCCAAGTAATATAGCCAATTTAAGAAAAAGAGGAATTGTATAATGTGGCTGGATTTTTTAATGCAAATGACTTTGAAACTCAAGAATTATATTGTTTGATAATATTTAAATGCCAGTCATTTTTCTGGTAGAACCTTTTTACATTATAAGTAACTTATTATGGACAGTTATCATGATACACTTTCTTATGTTGGTTATCACTTTTCCTGAGCACAGCACTGTTGATGTTTTGCTACAATGCATTAAATAGTTGTGTCTTCCTAAATTTGGCAGGGAGAAATTTGTGGTCTCCAAGTGGTTCTTTGGACATTTGCTGAATGTGTTAAGAAGTCCATTTTGTTTCTCAGAGCCCCACGATGTGAGCAAGGAAAGTCACTGTACTTTATGAATGCTTAGGCATCAGCTCAGTATATTACAAACCACGTTTCTTATAATTACTTTCTGGTGACTGCATTGCTTTCTTTAAAAACCTTATCACCCTGATGTGTGGTTAATATTTATAGTGATAGTAGATTAAGATAGGTTATATTGAATTATGCACATAAACATTTTATTATATTTGATTCCAAAGTCTGTTTCCTCATCTACATACATCACCTCAAGCTGATCCAGAAAAGTTTTTCTATATTGTGGTTGATACACTATAGTGTTGTTCATTATTTTTAATATCTTTTTTTTTTTTTGGTACCGGGGATTGAACTCGGGGGTACTCAAATACTGAGTCACATCCCCAGCCCTATTTTGTGTTTTAGGTAGAGACAGGGTCTCACTGAGTTGCTTGGCACCTCACTGAGGCTGGCTTTGAACTCGTGATTCTCCTGTCTTAGCCTCCCAAAGTGCTGGGATTACAGGCATGCGCCACCATGCCCTGCTTATTTTTAATATATTGAGGACAGAGGTTTTCTCTCAATTATGTATATCTGTAATTCTTTGTTTATATTTACACTAGTAGAATTTGTTTTAATTAATTTATTCATTTACTACATATTTATAGAATACCTGCTATCAGTCATATGAGAGTAAGCACAAAATAGCATGATGAGTAAGACTGAAAAGTTTTCAGCCATGAGAGAGCTTGTAATTTACAACCTAGCCTATTTTTTGATAGGCAGTACAATAAGCATATTTCTTATCTATACTTTTCTGTGCAGTAATTCTGAGGTGAGTATTATTATTCTCCTCTAATAGATGATGAATTTGAGACTCAGAAGTTAGTCAGCTGGCTAATTCACATATAATAAGTAGAAGATCTGAGATTTAAATCCCAATCAGTTGGTTCTGTATTAGTTTTCTGTTTTGTATAAATTACCTAAAATTTTTGTGGCTTGAAACATCACACATTTTAAAAAATTTATTTATTTATTCTATTTAGGTTTACATGATAGCAGAGTGCATTTTGATTTATTGTACACAGATGGAGCACAACTTTTCATTTCTCTGGCTGTATGTGATGTAGAATCACAGCATACATGTGGTCATACATGAAGCTAGGGCTATGATGTCCATCATATTCCACCATCTTTACTGTCCCCCTGCCCCCTCCCACCTCTGTGATCAAAGTTCCTCCATTCTTCCCATGTCCTCCCCCACATTATGGATCAGCATCCACATATCAAAGAGAACATTCGGCATTTGGTGTTTTGGGATTGGCTTACTTCACTTAGCATGGATTGGCTTACTTCACTTAGCATGATATTCTCCAACTCCATTTACCTGCAAATACCATAATTTTATTCTTTCTTATTTCTGAGTAACATTCCATTGTGTGTATATATATATACCGCAGTTTCTTTATCCATTCATCTATCGAAGGGCATCTAGATTGGTTCCACAGTTTAGCTATTGTGAATTGAGCTGCTATAAAAATTGAGCTGCTATAAACATTGAAGTGGCTGTGTCAGTGCAGTATGCTGTTTTTAAGGCTTCTGGGTATAGACCAAGGAATGGGATAGCTGAGTCAAATGGTGGTTCCATTCCAAGTTTTCTCAGGAATCTACACACTGCTTTCCAGATTGGTTGTACCAATTTGCAGTCCCACCAGCAGTGTATGAGTGTGCCTTTTCCCCCACAACCTCACCAACACTTACTGTTGTTTATGTTCTTGATAATTGCCATTCTGATGAGTGTGAGATGAAGTCTTAGAGTAATTTTAATTTGCATTTCTCTAATTGCTAGAGATGTTGAACATGTTTTCATATGTCTGTTGTTGATCTATTGTATATCTTCTTCTGAGAAGTGTCTGTTCAGCTCCTTGGCCCATTTATTGATTGGGTTGTTTGTTTTTTGGGTGTTAAGTTTTTTGAGTTCTTTATATATCCTGGAGATTAGTGCTCTATCCGATGTGCATGTTGCAAAGATTTGTTCCCAGAATATTGGCTCTCTGTTCACTTTGATTGTTTCTTTTGCTGAGAAGAAGCTTCTTAGTTTGAATCCATCCCATTTATTGATTCTTGATTTTACTTCTTGTGCTATAGGAGTCTTGTTAAGGAAGTAATGTCCTAATCCGACATGATGAAGATTTGGGCCTATATTTTCTTCTGTTAGGCCTTGGGTCTCTGGTCTGATTCCCAGGTTCTTGATCCACTTTGAGTTGAATTTTGTGCATGGTGATAGACAGGGCTTTAGCAACAACACACATTTGTTATTTTTGTGTCTGTGGGTCAGGAGTCCTGGCATAATTTAGCTGAATTCTTTGAAAGATGGGAATCAGCATGTCTACTAGGACTGACTTCTTATCTGGATGGTCCTCTATGGAAGAGTATACTTTGAAGTGGTTGTTGACAGAATTCCTTTTCTTGAGATTCTAGTACTTGTACCAGCTTGCTTCTTAGTAAGCAACAAAGAGAAAGGCTCTAGCACAAATCTTTGCAAAAAAATCTTTATGTAACATAATACCATCATTAGAATGGCATACCATAAACTTTGTCATTATGTTGGTTGTAACCAGGTAAGAAGTCCTCCGCGCACTCAAAGATTAAACAAGAAAGTAAATACCAAGAGATAGGGACCATGAGGAGGGGCACATTAGAGTTTGCCATAGACTCTACAATTTAAATTCTTTTCCCTATAACATGCTGCCTCTAGTAAGAGCTTACTATGTATGAATTTATTTTTTAAATTATAAAACAATATAATACTACTAGACTGTTTGGGGGTAAATTCCCATAATCTCATGATCCTAGTACAGCTCAGTAGGTCTGTTGAACAAGGTACTAAGTACTCATTTTTGTTGCCTTTAAAACAGTCATGATAGTTGTATTCAAATTCCTACTACTCTTTTAAAATTATACTTGGCTTCTCCTTTCCAAAGTTGAAATAAGAAAAAAATACATAATTCTGTAGACTTCCTTTTCCACTTTTGATGTCTTAAACAATTTCCCTATTGCTACGTAGTTTTATAACAGTTTCAATCTGTACTTATTTTTCAGATGGACACATCACACATTTTTTAACCAAATAGGAATGGTTAGGTATAACAACAACTACTGAAAAACAAACAAATCAGCAACAAACATATTAAAATGTTGCATAACGTTTTCAAACACACAGCTCTGCCCTGATGTGAATTATTTACTTAAAACAGAAATCCAGAATTAAAATTACTAGATTAAGGACTTTGCATGTTTCCATGACTCTTGGTGCACACTAGGAAAATGCTTCCCATTTTATTTGATTCTAACTCAATTAACAATCAACAAAATTTCCAAGGCATATGATAATACTAGCAGGAACTATATAAACACTGAGAATAAAGATAGTATCTTTACCTTCTCATAACACCCTGGGTTTTTCAGGAGAGAATCAGGGGACATTATGTTGTCTTCATGACCATGGGCCAACCTTCAGGATTTCTACTTCTACCCTGTAGTTCAAGTAAAGGGCACAGATCTTATCTAGATTTATCCTTCTTACCAAATGTCATATCTGGATATTTTTCTAGGTCACAGTGTGCCTTCTCTTCAGTGAAACAGAGGCTATTCTCGTGGGATCCTTGGAAAATTTATTTCCTTTGCAATACACTGCTGTTATGTATGCACATTAGCAGCACATTTCAGTAGCTTTTTCTGATGCAGAAAAGGAAAAGGAAAAAAAAAGGCAGAGCTAATGTAACATACAGCAGACTGGCTCATGTTTGTCATCTGGTGAATATCATTTGCTTATTGCTTTTCTTGTGGTTCAAGTACTGAGAGTTTAGAGTTGGTGGTTACAGCCTTCTTTTTTAAAAAAAGTATCTGTTGTGAGCTGGAGAATTTAGCTACCAAATTTGGTTCTCATATGCCTGCCCTGTGACCTCACTTCAGCCTGTTTGAAGATTTGTGTGTTTGTACCTTTCCTTATATGGGAAGACAGCCTGAAGAATCTCTCTGACCAGAATTAGAAGCCCTGTAGTATTTACAGGAAGTATGACTTTAGGACACAGTTTGTTTAAGTTTCCTGTCAGAATGTATTGCATAAAGAAGGTGGTGGTTGGAGATCATATTTACTGATTATAAAATCACTATCATTTTATGGTTTTTAATGGTCTATATAATGAAATTTCCTTGATTCTATTGTGGCAATGTTTTTCTAAATAAGATTGCAATCTATACAAAACAAATCATGCTGTGTTGATAATAGTGATTGAGGCAGGAAGGTGGGGGCTTGAATGAATTGGTTTATTTTTAAATTCTTAGTGCGACTTTTGTTCAAAATCTTTTTTGTAATACTGAGGATTGAACCCTTTGGTATCTACCACTGAGCTATATCTCCAGCCATTTTTATTTTGAGGCAGGTTCTCATTGAGTTTCCCAGGCTAGGCTGAAATAGGTGATTCTCCTGTCTCATCTTTCCAAGTATCTGGGATTATAGGCCTGCACCTCTGCACCAGGCTCTGTCTGAAATTTTGGAAATGGAAATTTTGTATATGTTAAAAGATATCTTGTCACAAATATTTTGCTGTAGGACTTGATTGTAAAAGTGTGATTTGTTTCAAGGAATTTTTTAAACTTTTTTATTTGTTATTTTTAGTTACATATGATAGAGTATATTTTGACATTTTATGCAAACATGCAGTATATCTTATTCTAATTAGGATCCCAGTCTTGTGGCTGTACATGATGTGGAGATACACTGTCATATATTCATATATGTGCATAGAAATGTTATGTCAGATTCATTCCACTGTCTTTCCCTATCCATCCCTCCTCCCTGCCCTTCATTCCCCTTTGTCCAATCCACTGAACTTCTGTTCTTTCCCTCACCAACCCCTTGATATATGTTAGCATTCACATATCAGAGAGAATATTTGACCTTTGGTTTTTGGGGATTGCCTTATTTCACTTAGCAGGATAGTCTCTAGACCCATCCATTTATAGGCAAATGTCATAAAGTCATTTTTTATGGCTGATTAATATTCCATTGTGTATGTATGCCACATCTTCTTTATCCATTCACCTGTTGAAGGTCACCTAGATTGGTTCCATTGTTTAGCTATTGTGAATAGTCTTTTTCTTTAATGGCATTTCCAAAGTTGTCAGAGCAGCCTGAATTACCCTGCTTAGCACTCATTTTCTGTTGCCAGCTGTGGTCAAAAGCCACTGACACTATTGTGGAAGCACTTTGCAATGTTCTTAATTTTTATACTTCTGTTTATCTAAATACATTAAAAGCATTTCAGATTTAGTACTTCTGTTTGTCAAATACATTAAAACCATTTCAAATACATAACTTTTTTGGTAAAGTCTGTGTAATTCATATGAGTCATTATTTTTCATGACTTTTTCTTAAAGCTACTGGAGGCTTCTACTAATTTTGGCATTCTTGTTTCATCATCACAGAACCTTGGACTCAGGAAAGAAAGAATCACCTAAGATAATCTTCTACTCTATGTATAAAATTCGTAAAACAACAAGATTTCTTGCCCTTACTTCAGGCCAGACTTTGGATTAAGGAATGATGCAAGAACATTTTGAGCCACATCTGCACTTAAGAAGACTTCATTAAGTTGACATTCTAATTAGCATGGGACAACCAGTATGGTAGTACATTACTTTGTTATTCCACATGCTTAGTGCATAAGTGGTGCTTTTACTCCAACAGAACTTGTGCAAGTGTGTGATTTGGAATATGTTTCCTAATCCATCTGAGATCCTTCTGGAATGAAAACATTAGCATCTTCCTCATAAGAATATTGTGAGAATTCAATAAAATAAGCAAATAAAGAACTTAGCACATAGGGAGAACTTAATAAATAATAATTATTCCATTATAATTTACAGTGAGATTGCATATAGTTCATTGCAAAAAGGAACCTGGTACTTACAAGATTCAGTATCCCATTGTTAGCACACTTAATGGGTCTGTGCCCCATTGTTTCTTATTATTCCAGCTCTAATCCATCTACTTCCCTGCAGCAAGAAGAGACCAGACTTAGATTAGGGCCTGATTAGATCCCATCATTTTAATTATTTACTATTTTGGAATTTATAACCCTAGAATTATATGTTCCATAAGACCATACATAATATCTTTATTTTTACTTGTATCAGTATAAGAATAGTGACCATGAAGCCCAGTTTGTACTAAGGAACTAATTCTTTATTGAATAGTAGGCCCTAATCTTATAAGACAGGGATTGAGCACTGATCCTTTCTATTATCAAAGGAGTCTAGATTTGGAATTGGGTATATCAGTTATTTTATCTTCATATGATGTGGACATTTAATTCTGTACATACTTATTTGGACAATAAAGGAAGTAAATTCATAGCAAGAACACACCAAACAGTGATATTATGGTACTTTATTTTTTTTTTCCTTTTTGAGATGGAATTTTCACTGTGATATCCAGGTTGATCTCAAACTCCTGGGCTCAAATGACCCTCTTGCCTCAGCCTCCTGAGTAGCTGGGACTATAGGCACATGCCAACACACCTGGCAATATTCCTCTTTGTAAGAGGTTATTGGCCTTATGTAAAATATCTCTTAAGAAAAAATCTATAGAATTATCATGAGGCTGGATTGGGAAATGTAGGTAGGGAAACACAAATGTGAATTTCAGCCCTTCTGCCCACTAGTTTTGTGACTATATAAATTTCCTTAACCTCTTTCAGTCTCAGTATTCCCATCTTTAAGATGGAGGACTATAATTTATAGGACTTATGAATATTAACTGAAATGATACATATAATGAACTAACTATAGCTATTGTCACTTACTTGGTCTATGCAAATGATACCTATTGTGGACATGAATGGTAAGGGCAATATCTGACTCCCAGTCTTTTCAGAACACAGCTGCAATGTAACAGTTCCTTGAATGTGGAAATAATTTACTGAGCACTTTCTGATACTACAAAGCATCCTTTTATTCAGGGTAAGCCCATAGCTTCTGTAAGATTAGGAGCTCCAAACCTTGTGAAACTTTGAGCTTCGTTCTTCTGTGTTTTGCTTAGAGTAGCTGCTCTCTCCCTGTTATTGAATATGCTAGCATTTAGGTACTCAGTAGAGTTCTGAAGATGTCTGAGTGCTCAATCTTTTGATCTGCTTTGTTACATGATTTACAAGTGTTATTTAGGAGAATAAGAAGATGCATGAAAATATCTGTGCAAACAATAATCATTAACACCATTGGCCTGAATTCAAATCATAGGTAAAAGAAATGCATGAAGGCAGAGTATACATTCCACATGTATTAGTACTTTAAGAGTGGCAGAAATATAACTAAACTTCTGGCTAAAACATATCTAAACTTCTCTAGTTAATAGAGTTTTCTCTAATCTAGTTTGGAGAATCCATCAATATAATTTGATATATGAGGTTTTTAAATCAAAAAAACTCTTTTAAAGACCTATTTCCAAATATATCATTAAATAAGTTCCCATAGGAGGCTGATTATAACCATCTTAGTTTTCTCAAATCTCCTAGGAACACTAAATTAAAACTAT
The DNA here is from genome assembly GCA_004024805.1 of Geosciurus inauris. NCBI lineage: Eukaryota > Metazoa > Chordata > Mammalia > Rodentia > Sciuridae > Geosciurus > Geosciurus inauris. The sequence goes on from PVHX01028907.1 coordinate 13,037, forward strand.
TTTCAGATTCGTAGTATGAAGTAGGAGTTTTTAAAACAGCCCTTTTTTAAAAAATTTTATTCGTTCTTTTTACTTATACAAGACAGTAGAATTTATTTTGACATATTATACATACGTGGAGTATAACTTCTCATTCTTGTGGTTGTACATGATGTAGAGTTATAGTGCTCACTTATTCATACATGAACATAGGAAAGTTAGTCTGATTCATTCTACTGTCTTTCCTTTTCCCATCCCGCCTCCCTCCCCTTCATTTTCCTTTGTCTAATCTAATGAACTTCTTTTCTTCCCTCCCCTGCTTATTGTGCTAGCATCTGCATATCAAAGAGAATGTGGTGCCTTTGGCTTTTTGGGATTGACTTATTTCACTTAGCATGATTGTCTCTAGTTCCATTCATTTACCAGCAAATATGATAAATTCATTTTTCTTTATAGCTGAGTAATATTGCATTGGGTATATATATCATATTTTCTTTATCCATTCATCTGTTTGAGGGCACCTAGGTTGGTTGCATAGCTTAGTTTTTGTGAATTGAACTGCTATAAATATTGATGTGGCTGTGTCACTATAGTATGCTGATTTTAAGCCCTTTGGGTATATGCTGAAAAATTAGACAAATGGGTCAAATGGTGGTTCCATCCAAGTTTTCTGAGGAATCTCCATATTGCTTTCCAGAGTGGTTGCACCAATTTTTAGTCCCACCAGCAATGTCAGAGTGTACCTTTTTCCCCACATCCTCGCCAACATTTATTCTTACTTGTATTCTTGATAATTGCCATTCTGACTGGAATGAGATGAAATCTCAGTGTAGTTTCAATTTGCATTTATCTAATTGCTAGAGCTGGACATTCATTTTTCCATATATTTGTTGACCCATCATATTTCTTCTTCTGTGAAGTACTTGCTCAGTTCCTTTGCCCATTTATTGATTGGTTTATTTGTGAGGTTTTTATGCTGTTAATTTTTTGAATTCTTTATATATCCTGGAGGTTAATGCTCTGGGGTGCAGATTTTCTCCCATTATGTAGATTCTCTCTTCAGGTTGATTGTTTTCTTTGCAAAACAGCCCTTTTCTTGAGTGTAGGCTGAACATACTGACTTGCTCCCAAATATACCATGTGGAAAGGGGAGAAATAGTACAGAAACTTTATATATATATCCACCTTACCAAATAGATAAGCTTAACATCACCATTAATAACTCACCTTACTATCATATGCTTTCTGATATGATATGAAGAGAAAGGCACTTATTATGCTTTATGGTATTTGTACCCTAAGTATACAACCCCAGTCCAAATCATCAGAAAAACTGACAAGCCTGACTTGAGAGGCATTATAAAATACCTTACCAGTACTCCTCAGAAGTGTCAAGGTCATGGAAAACAAGTCTGAGATACTGTCACACACCAGATAAAAATGAGTCACGATGACTACAAGTAATTTGATATCCTGAAAGGGAACAAAAAAAGGTATTATTGGAAAAACTTGTGAAATTTGAATAGGCTGGGGTTTAGTTAATAGTATTGTACCATTGTTCATTTCATAGTTGTGACAGATGTAGCACTGGGAGGTAAGATGTCAACGATAGGGAAAATAGGACAAGGGATGTTTGAGAACTCTGCATTGTATTTGCAAATTTTCTATAAATAAGAAATTATTCCAAAATTAACAATTATTCAAATTAAAAGATAAATAAGCTATTTAGTGGCACTAAATTTAAAACATAATTGTGTACTTGATAAGTATTAAATATTTACTTTGTGTCAAGCTCTGTGGAGAGGCAGAAGCAAAAGGTGTGGCCGCTATATACAGGTGGCTTATAGACTAACTGAACAGATGCAACTTTGGCATATGCAGTCATTGGCAAACATTGTTTCAGTAGTCCTTCCTTATCCTCATTTTTATTTTCCATAGTTTTAATTACCTGTGGTTAGCTGTGGTCCAAAAATATAAATGGAAAATTCTAGAAATATTTCATAAGTTTTAAATTGTCATTCTAAGTAGTGTGATGAAATCTCATGACATTCTGCTCATCCCTCCCAGGATGTGAATTATTCCTTTTTTTTTTTTTTGGTACTAGGGATTGAACTCAGGGGAACTCGACCACTGAGTCACAATCCAAGCCCTATTTTTGTGTTTTATGTAGAGACAGGGTCTCACTGAGTTGCTTAGTGCCTGGCTTTTGCTGAGGCTGGCTTTGAACTTGCGATTCTCCTGTCCCAGACTCCCAAAGTGCTGGGATTACAGGCATACACCACCGTGCCCAGCTTGAATTATTCCTTTGTTCTGCACATCCATGTTATAAGCACTACCTGCCCATGGCAGTCAAAAGATAGAAAGAGAACACATTCACATTCACATGTCTTTTATTACAGGATATTGTTATAATTGTCCAGTGGTATTATTACTGTTGTTTATCTCCAACTTTACCTGATTTGTAGATTAAACTTTATTATAAGTACATATATGTAAGAAAAAAAACAGTGTGTGTGTGTGTGTGTGTGTCTGCAATTTTAGGCACCCACTGGGGACCTTGGAACATATCCCTGTGGATAAAGAGGGACTATTGTGCTGTTTGATTAAATTCCAGACTGGGTGATATAAGCCACAGGAAGTCAGTGGGAGAAGATGTAGTGGCCACTGAGGATGTCATAGAAGAAATAGAACTGGATGAATAGGTTAGAATGGCATCAGTGGAGAGAGGTACAGCATTAGTCTCCCTTTCTCCTTAAACAAACATCTTTATTCTGTGCCAAGCTTAGTTCAGTACTAACATATAATAAGTTTTGGAAATTTCCTCTTGAGATTATCTGGGGAGGCTGTTCCTATCTCTTTATTATATGATCATATTTTAAAATGTGTATAGGAACAATTTTAGGCAAAATATTAAAAGTAGACAATGAAATTTCACTGTGTTCTTTACCTGCTTCTCTCTAGGCAGTCCTTCCTCCACTGCAATATCCATAATCTGCCCTTTTGATGAACTCCGAAGCAGTGAATCAGTAATGATAAAAATTTCTGAGATCAGGAAAATAATTGCATTTTAGGGCAGAATGGTACCCTAAATGCTCCTTATTTCACAGTGATGCATATATTGCATGTGTGTGCGCGCACGCGCGGGCGTGTGTGTGTGTATAAAGCCACTTCAGAAGGAATGAGAGATGGATCAAAGTGCATTCTGATTTTGAAAAAAAGTGTGTACAGATATGAGTTCCAAATAAGAAACAGCTGGATGACTAACATAATTCAGAACTGATCTGTCATAGTTAAGAGAAACCTTTTCAAATTACCTAGCCCTTAACAACTATTTAGAAGTGGTACTACAGATAAGACTTTGGTAGAAGTGCAGCTAAAAAATAGGTAAAAATAATGGGAAAGCATTTGTCTTTTTGTGAAAATAGAATAGTGAACCTTAGTTGTTCTCATGCTGCCACACCTTGCAACATCCATCAGGAAATTTCCAGGGAGCTAGAAGTGGAGGTGAGAGATGAATAGGAAAATTCTGAATAGTCATCTTAACTCAGACTTGTTTCTTATTGGTAAAGAGATATGAGTTACAGTTTTGTGTGGCTTATTGTGAACAAAGCACTTTTTAAAATGTTGCTGAACAGGCAAGCTGAAAATAAGCATTTTTTATTGTGGTTGTGCACTTAGATTAAAAATAGGAAGCCAGTGGCTTAAGGATTCAGGGCAATTTTTATTTAAAAACACATTCAGATCTCTCTCTGGCTACTAGAGGACTTCACAAGTGGCAACATTTTACTGGTCTAGTGCCACACATACTAAATAAGGTTTTAGTTTTAATTTTCTTTTTAGATGCATTTTGTAAGTGGATTATTAAAAGACTGAAAAGGCAGCTTTACATGTTGTTTGCTTAATCTTCTTCCACTCTGCTGTTAAATCCTTAGGCACAAGCTAAACAAAGATAGGCCTATTATTTTTCTAAAAAGTGAAGTGGGCCCTTTCAGGGCAGCATTTGAAATAAACAGAAACAACAGCAGGAAGTCTGTATATTCGTATTTAACCTTGAGGAAGTTGAGTCACAAATTATAACCTGGTCAAAGAAGAAAAAATATAGACTCATATAATTACTTATTAATTTATAGGCTTCAATTATATGTAATGAGTTTAGTAATAGAAATTATTAGCATTGATTTAGAAACTTTCCAAGTTTATTTTGGAAAACCACACATTGTCGTTCTAGTACCATATGATTCTGTCACCTTTGTGAGCTCAGTGTTCACATCTGGGCAGTTTTACTTAACTGTGTGTGTGGGGGGGGTGCTGGTTATTGAACCCTGGGTATGGTGCATGCTAAGCAAGTTCTCTACCACTGAGGTACACCTCCAGCTCTTTCTTTTAAATTTTTAGTTTTGACACAATGTCTGTCTGTTTCCCAGGGTGACGTTGAGCTTTTCATCTTCCTGCTTTAGCCTTATAGGTAGCTGGGTATTAATCTTTACTGAATACATTTACCTTTCACTAGAAGTATAGACTACTTGCA
>PVHX01028908.1:0-17539 GCA_004024805.1 Geosciurus inauris
GTGGAAGGAACCTACAGGCAAAGCTGAAAGACCTCTCTGTCTTATTTTTGGAATTACCCTTTGACATTCAAGAAATACCCCAAGCCAGACTTTAAACTTCGTAATTCCAAATTTTATATGCCAGATCAGGAGAAACATACTTTACTTTTCCTACCTTTATTCTTTCAGAGCCTTACTACCTTTAAAACCCTGTCAGCGATTGCAGGGAAGTTTTGTTTTTTGTTCTGATTTAATTTACAATTCTGTTTTAACACGAGACCTCCACATGATTGTTAATGGCTTGCCTTCACAAGGACAGATGAGGGGAAGAAGAGAAAATGCATACATATTTTTGAGACTGTTTCCTCCCTTCAGGTCTGCCCTGTAACTGTGCAGATCAGTTTGTCCCTGTGTGTGGGCAGAATGGACGCACTTACCCCAGTGCCTGCATTGCTCGCTGTGTGGGTCTCCAGGACCATCAGTTTGAGTTTGGATCGTGCATCTCAAAGGACCCATGTAATTCTAACCCCTGCCCAAAAAACCAAAGGTAAGTCAAATGGCCATTTTTTTTTTCAACCAAAGACCAGCACTTAAAAAGCATTTACCGGGGCTGGGATTGTAGCTCAGTGGTAGAGCGTTTGCCTTGCATGCATGAGGCCCTGGGTTCGATCCTCAGCACCACATAAAAATAAATAAATAAAGATATTGTGTCCATCTACAACTAAAAAAAATTAAAAAAAAAAAAAAAGCATTTACCATGTACTAGACAGTGAAATACAAAAGTGAATTAAGAAGTGATCTCTGACCCAAAGAGTGGAGCGTGTGGAGGGAAAAAGAGTAAAGCTAGTTGCCAATGTGATTGGAGGCCAGAAGTGGAAAGTTAATGCAGCCTGGGAGGGAAGGGCCTAGGAAAGCCTCTGGATATGTGCTGCTCAGCTGAGTCTGAGAAAACAAACAGAAAAATGCAGGCTGCTTTACAGGTGAGGAAAGCTGGTGTGGGTGAGGGCAGACAGCAACAGGAGCAGAGTTGTGGCTATTGGAGATGAGGAGGTAGCATGGTGTCTGCTGGGAGCTTTAGCAGTTCTAAGACTGAAACAGAAACAGTAATGTAAGGAAGGTAGCTGAGGAGACAAGAGAAATGGGTGTACTTTTGTTGCCAGCTATTCATGTCTGATCATCAAGGGAAACTGTTCTATTTATTTGCCTCCTTTTAGGGTTTGGACATAAGAAATATCAGGAACTTAAGTATTACTTGAAATTATTTGGTTTGGGGCTCCCTTCTGTAGAGTCTCCTCACTGAGCTCAGAGGACAATTAACTTGGCCTTGATAGATTTCTGTATGTGGTGGCCATCAGGGCAAATATTTGACTTGTAAATTGCTTCCTTCTGAGACCTGAACAGTCCACATACTAGTACCACAGTCCTTCCCTCCTGAAAGATCTTGTGGAAGATAAGCAATTGTTTCTTCATCCTAGAAACCTGGTGTAGTATGAAAAGAGGAAGATTTTCATGGCAAAAGAATTGGTCACCCATCTACCAAAGTTTATACAGTGAAAATTAAACCAAGAAAATTTCTATTGAAAGAAGATAGGAAGAAAAAATAAGCCAAAAGGATAATATTTGTTGTGTTGCAAAGTAGAATTGAGGGTTGTTTAGATGTGTGCTTGTTTTTCTCTACTGGCTAAACATTTGGAATAAGGTTGTCTTGCTTTGATAATAAACAATAAAAAGAAATCTTAAAATAGAAAGGTATTTCTGGGTATAATAAAAAATATATAAAAAACTGAAAAATTTAGCTACATGAAAATTGTAATTTTCTGCATGGTAATAGCCAAATAACAGACTGGAAGAATATCACAAAGAAAGGCCTGCTGTCATTGTAAAGAGCCCCTACAAACCGATATGAAAAATATCAACCAGATGTAAAAACAGGTAAAGTTGTAACCTAATAGAAAATGGCCAAGGACATAAACACAGAAAATGAAATTACAAGTTGTTCTTAAATAATTGAAAAAAAATGTTTTTAGGGCAAGTAACTCTAGTTATGTCTTACAAATCCCAAAATATCAGTACTTTCACATAGTAGAAGATTTGAGTCTATTTGGGCATTCAGCCCGTAATTCCTATAGAGACTTAGGAGTCTTCCATGCAGTGTCTCTGCCCTTGCCTACAGCCCCATAGTCCTCCTCTGCATCTGGCCAGCAGATATGAGAAGGGATATGGTGGATGTTGCTCTTGAGAAGCTTTTATGGTCCAGGTCTAAAGGTGACCTCAGCACTACTTCCAGCCATGTTCCATTATCTAGAACTCTCACTTGAATGCAATGAACTTCCAGGGGACAACTGGGAAATATAATCTAGATTTCTGCCCCAGAAGAAAATTAAATGAATTTGAAGAATATCTGGCCTCTATTAATGCTTATTAGCCTTCCTCATATTAAGGAAAATGTAAATTAAATTTAAACTATAAATGTGTACCATTTTCCATCTATCAGATTGGCAAATACAAGAAGTTTGATAACATATTGTATGGAAACAGGTCCTCTCACACAAGAGAGGGTTGGGAGAGGACTGCCACATCTTCTCTGGAGAGCAGCTTGGCCCAATCCTGGTTTTAAATGCACATATCCTATGGATCAGCAAATATAAATGCTCATACTCTCATAAAATACCTCTCTCAAAGAAGACATAAGAATTGGGTCAGAGTGGTTGTCTCTGGGAAAGGGATCTAGGTGGCTGGGTCACGAGAATATGAGGGAGACTTATTTTTCACTATGCATCATTTTGTATTTTTCAATTTCATTGTGGACTTGTATTTTCTGTTCAAAAACAAATTTAGAAAACAAAAGACTATATTCACTCATAAAGTATCTACTAAGGCACCAGGCATATTTTTCTAAACATTAGGACAAAACAACCATCAAGACAGACCATCCTCACCCTGATCATTTTGCTTTCATCTGCTCCCCAGATCCTCAGCCTTTTCCTATGATTCTGTTTTCATATATTCAAATTATTCAAGTTTCTCCTACCCACATTACCAAATCTCTCCTGATACTCTTGGTTCTCATGCCTTCCCTGTTAATGGATAGTGAAGTTCCAAATATTCTCTTCCATTATTCCTTTCCAAACCTCTTAGCCAGGCATGGTGATGCACACCTGCAATCCCAGCAATTCAGGAGGCTGAGACAGGAGGATCACACGTTTCAGGGCAACCTCAGCAACTTAGCGAGGCCCTCAACAACTTAGTGAGACCCTGTCTCCAAATAAATAAATAAAAACACTAGGCACGGTGGTGCATGCCTGAAATCCCAGTGGCTCCAGAGGCTGAGGCAGGAGGATTATGAGTTCAAAGTCCACCTCAGCAATTTAGCCAGGCCCTAAGCACCTTAGCAGGACCCTGTCTCAAAATAAAATATAAGAAGGTTTGGGAATGTAGCTTAATGGTTAAGCAATCCTGGATTCAATCTCAGGCACCAAAAAAATAAATAATAAAAACTAAAAAGGACTGGTGATATAGCTCAGTGATATAGCCCACCCCTGGGCTAAATCCTGGGTACCAAAAATTTTTTTAATCTTAAATTTCCATAAAACCATAACTAAGTGCATTCTTTTTTTTTTTTTTTCATAATGTCTTTATTTTATTGCTTTGTATGTGGTGCTGAGGATCGAACCCAGGGCCTCACACATGCGAGGCAAGCGCTCTACCGCTGAGCCACAATCCCAGCCCACTAAGTGCATTCTGATTTCAAAAGACAACTGTATGTGGTGGTGATGGTAATTTCTATTAAAAAAATTGCCTTTGAGATTAAAATAACACTTGCTACTATGTTCCTCTCCTTTTATTTTACTAATATTTGCATATCTTATTATTTCAAATATCCAGTGAAGCTAAACATTTTCATGGGTCTTAGCTTCTTATAGAAAATTATGTATACCCCTTACAAAAATTAGGAAAGCAGAAAAAGTCTAGAGAAGAATAAGCTATCATTCTAACCCCTCTTAAGGAGTCAAGAATGAGAATGAAACAGACCCAGACATGACCAGAAAGGACCAGCTTTGGTGGCATTCTCTCACTGGTTGCAACTACCTAGCATCAACCACTCTTGTAGGCACAGACCTGAATTTTTTAGGACAGAGTGAAGCCCTTTTGTAAGGTAGACTCACATTAGCCAAGCTGACAAATCACCTCTTATTTGTTATTGACTATAAGGCCTCCAGTGTCAGACAGCAACCCACCTGCTGGCCTCATATCACAGCACTTACATCCTCTATCCCTCTATTACATCCTTGGCTCCTGCCCTGAGAGTCACCTGCCACTTTCCCAGCACTCCATCCTCAAGCATCACCCTTATGCTCATGGCTGCTCCCTCAGCCTAGCGTACGGCGCAGCCTTCCTTACGATGCTTTCCCCATGCTTCTCACTCAGTGTCTCATTCCCAGGAGAAGTTCATGTGTCATTTTCTTTTTCTTTTTTACTTACTTTTTTTTTTTGGTACCATTGGTACCGGGGATTGAACCCAGGGGTGCTTAACCACTAAGCCACATCCCCAGCCCTGTTTTTATTTTTTATTCTGAGACAAGATCTTGCTAAGTTGCTTAGGTCCTCGCTAAGTTGCTAAGTCTGGCTTTGAACTTGTGATCCTCCTGCCTCAATTATAGGTGTATGCCATGTGCCTAACTCATGTGTATTTTCTACTTCATATCCTACTTTATCTGCTTATTTGACTGTCCTGCTATACATAAGCTCCTTGGGGAACAGGGCTGTTTTGATTTATCTCTTGCTTTCTCCTCAACTCCCTGTGCCTCGTCCAGGGCTCTCTGCCCCACTGCAGTCTCTCCCTACATCTGGCTCATGGTGTTACATTCTTGTTTTTCAGATGCATATCCAAACCACAAGTCTGCCTGACGACTTTTGATAAATTTGGATGTAGCCAGTATGAGTGTGTGCCAAGACAGCTTGCCTGTGACCAAGTCCGTGATCCTGTTTGTGACACAGACCACATGGAACACAATAATCTTTGCACTTTATACCAAAGAGGAAAAAGCCTCTCTTACAGAGGCCCATGCCAGGTACATTGTTTGACTGACGAACCAAAGTGCACTGGACGGAGAATTGATTTATGATCGTTGACAGATGAGTCAGCAGTAAGACCACCTGAGGCTCTTCTGTGAATCCTGTCAAAGCTAGAGAACCCAGTCCTCCACTAAAAAAGGACCAGCTCTTTCTTCTGGAAGGCTGGCTAGTGTATAAGCAAACACAGAGCGTGGCTTCTTACAGCCTGCTCCTAAGAAAAGAGCTTCAAGTTTCACACTCTGGTATGGTCGACATCATTTTCACTTCCATAGTTCTGTGGGCCCCCCACTAGAAAACGAATTGGGAGGAGTGTGAGTTAAAACAACTAACAAAAGAGTTTTCCCGCTATTCCCACCACAGTCCTACCTCCTGTGGTACTGAAGAGTTATTGAAAGTTTCACTAAGACATTTTACGTTAGCTTCTCTCCAATCACCCAACTACCCAGTAACACCCAACACGATTGCTTCTCAGTCCCTGGTCCTCATGGTTAGAAAAGTCCCTTCACCTTGTCTGCTAGGTTGGTTTCCTATTAAAGCTTGTGTTCCATTTGCATTGAAGCATCTACTTTTAATCCCCAGTCTTCTCTTCCTACTTGTTCCCTTTTCCTGGCTATGATTTACTTTTCTGATATATTCCTAACCTAACTGATGGGTACAGATTCTGACTGCCCCACTGATCTCTCCACTCTTCTTGGTACCCAGCATGAATGATAAAGCTTCTGCATTTGCATGAAGATTGATCTTGTTTTCTTCAAACAGATCTTCCTGGATAGTAAGAAAAGTCTGGGCAGAGGTGAATAGAGGTGATAGAGGTGAATATTTTTATCTTCTATCAGTTCACATGGAATAAGCACACAAGTACCAGAGAGGCTAAGAAAAACAATCTTTTCAGTTCATCTTGAGATGACCTTATTGCTTCCCCATCCCCACTTAGCCCATCTCAAGAGCTTAAGAGAGCCCCACAATTTACACCTGTGTCTCTTCCTTCCTGAAAATGGGCTCAATACTCGTGGTTAGGAAAAGTGAACCATAGGTTTCCAAGCTAAATGTGATTCATTTGCCCTCAGCCCTTCTGCAGAGCCACAGAGCCCATCTGTGGGCACAACGGTGAGACCTATAGCAGCATGTGTGCTGCCTACTCAGATCGTGTGGCGGTCGACTACTACGGGCCCTGCCAGGCTGTTGGGGTCCTCTCAGAGTATAGTTCTGTCGCCGAGTGTGCAGCAGTGAAGTGTCCTTCACTCTTTGCAACTGGGTGCAAACCCATCATCCCACCTGGTAGGCTGGCAGTGTTTGGGGTGGGCAGGGTGTGAATGAGAAACTTACTTATCTGCTTCTAGAGAGTGAGCCCTTGAGGAGATATTTGACTATTTATTTAAATTTTTCCAAAAATTACGAAGGAACTCTTAGGCTGATTAGACACACCACACTGGGTTAACCTTAAAAGTTACATGTTACCTTAGAGATCATCTGGTCCAGTGATTTTAAAATAATAAGCAACCTTTTCTCAAGTGAAATCTTATATCAAACACCAAAATATAAGCACCTGTAGTATTTTGTTATAAAATTAGTGTTGCTAGTTTAAATACATAGTGTTTACTTATCATAAAGTTAGTGGATTAGTAATTAACGGAGGAATAATCAAAGCAGTTTTGATGTACACAGACTTTTTAAAAAATATTTTTAGTTGTAGATGGACACAATATCTTTATTTTATTTATTTATTTTGATGTGGCACTGAGGATCGAACCCAGTGCCTCATGCATGTGAGACAAGCGCTTTACCACTGAGCTACAATCCCAGCCTACACAGACATTTGAAATTGAAAAATCAGTAGAAAGTTATTGCCTTAGATGGACTTTAGCATCTGATTTAATTGGTTTAGTTTCATATAATCAAAAAAGTCTGGTTTCATACAGACTGTTGTAAGCAGTGAATTTTTTAAACAGGTTATAAGGTTATAAGACCCCAAGTTTGTTGAAGGAACACAGCAGTCATCAGGAAGGATAGCCATAGCCCAGAATGAAGGATTGGTCACTTCACCAACCATTTTTTTAATTTTTAATTTTAATTCTGAATTCATGCTTAATGGTTTCTGTTACAGGTGCTTGTTGCCCCTTATGTGCTGGAATGTTAAGAGTTTTATTTGACAAAGAAAAACTGGACACTATTGCTAAGGTAAATTGCTTTAGATACCAGGTACTATTGCAGACTTATTGCTAAATCTCTCTAGAATCCTGGAGAATAGAATTTATTGTCCCCATTTATGGATGAATAAACTCTCAAAAAAGAGACTTTCCCAAGGACTGTTCAGCTCATAGTTACCGAATGAGGGTTTGTGCCCAGACTAGCTGCCTCCTGACCTGTGCCGCTTTCCACCATACCTAACCATGCACATTGGTCAACTAAGCTTTTCTTAGAAAAGGTCCCCTCCTGGCACGATGAGCTTGGTAGGGACTCAAAATACCCAGGTCAAGATACCTAGATGGTTTCAAGGTCCCCTCCCCTCACACCAGCCCCCATTCCTCCATGGGGACCTTCCAGAACCCACCACCTTCCCTGGATAGTTTTGCCCCTTGCAGTTTTGTGCACGATCCCTTTTTGTGGAGATGGCTCCAGGAATAGTAGTAGTAGCCAACATTTGCCACTACCTGGAGAATTCTTCCCATTTTGGTTAAAATGTCTTTACAGCAAGGCTTTGTGTTCCTGCAGACTCTAACTCAGAACAGTCACTTTTTTAAAAAGCACTTCTGGTGAGTGTTTATCTTGTAATGGACTTGGAAGATTTAAGATTTTATTCAGCAGTCTTGTTGGAGCCTGGCACCTGGGGGTTCCTTGGTCAAAGAGCCTCCTCAGCTGGCAACTGAAGCATGTGACCCAGGGAGTGTTAGGGAATTCTTATTTTTAGGTGATAGAAATGTTTTCTCCTTCTAGGTAACAAACAAAAAGCCAATAACAGTTCTGGAAATACTTCAGAAAATCCGCATGCACGTGTCTGTTCCACAGTGTGATGTATTTGGATACTTCAGCATCGAGTCTGAAATTGTGATCCTCATCATTCCTGTCGATCATTATCCAAAAGCTTTGCAGGTGGGGCTCAGCACAGGTTGTACAGCCATCTTGTCACTTTCGAATTTGGTAGACTTGAGAGGGGGGCACAAACCAGGATCAGGGAAGGACCAGGGGTGAGGAAATGGAGGCATTTGAGGAATTAGGAAGGACAGGAGGGAGAAAAACAAGGCAGTCTCTGATGCGGTGAGTGTTTTCCAGGTGGCTGAGGCCTAGTACACATTTAATAGTGCAAAGCAAAGGAGCCAGAGGAGGGGAGAAGTCGAGGTGCAGTGAGTCAGTGTGCAAGGATGAGAGGAGTCTGTGAAATCATAGGTTCTAATCCACCCATTGCACCAAGGCAGCTGCAGCCCAGGGAGGAAGGGGTGGCTAGCACAGGTCATGCAGTGACAAAGCCAAAACGGACTGCAGTCTCCTGAGGGATGTGCTTCCACTGTTGATTCGGTCTTGTGGGCCCTGGGTTTTCTTCCTCACAATCTAGAAGCGTGTGGAACCTTACTCACGTAGGTTCAAGTTTTAGCATCAAAGTAATGAGGGCTCAGTGACGTGGGCAAACGCCAGCAGATTATGAATTGCCATCATTAGAAGTCTCATTGAGTTGAATTGTTTTTACCTCTTTTTCTTGTTTTTGTGTTTTTGGTACCAGGGATTGAACTCAGGGGTACTTGACCACTGAGCCACATCCCCAGCCCTATTCTGTGTTTTATGTAGAGACAGGGTCTCAGAGTTGCTTAGGGCCTCGCCATTGCTGAGGCTGGCTTTTTTTTTTTTTTTTTAATATTTTTCATTGTAAATGGACACAATACCTTTATTTTATTTATTTGTTTTTATGTGGCACTGAGGATCAAACCCAGTGCCTCACACATGGCGAGGCAAGCGCTCTACCACTGAGCCACAACCCCAGCCCCTGAGGCTGGCTTTGAACTCGCAATCCTCTTGCCTTAGCCTCCCAAAGTGTTTTTACCTCATATTTAAAGAAGAATTAAAAGTACATTTCCATGACTACATTGAACAATGTAAAACTCATTTCTAAGTGTGGAAAATCAGTGAAAAACATTGTGGGAAAATGAAAACAGTCCATTATTAATTAGGGCAGTGGCCTTGTGGATCAGTTCTTTTCCAATTTCCATTCATGCTCTTAGATTTATGTAATAAATTAAGATTAAAATAACATTTTGCTTGAACTAAGAAAACAAGGGCAGAAAGAAAGCAAACCCCCTTGGAGGTCATACTTCTTTGGGGATTATGTGGAAATTGTCTGACTGGACCTTTGCACAGGTTCTGTGTTTTGGTATTGAAAGGATTTTATTTGCCCTTCCCAGATTGAAGCCTGCAATAAGGAAGCAGAGAAGATCGAATCCCTTATCAACGCCGACAGCCCCACGCTGGCGTCTCATGTCCCCCTCTCTGCCCTCATCATCTCCCAGGTTCAGGTCTCCAGCAGCCTGCCCTCAGCCGGCACCAGGGCCAGGCCTCCCTGCCTCTCCCTCCTCCCCCTCCTCAGCTTGGGCCTTGCCTTGCACTTGCTCTGGACACATCACTGACTGCCCACAAAAGGTGCAAAGTGTTCCTTGACCCAGCTTTCCTGCCTTGTGAAAGACATTCAGGACTGCTGGTCAGTAGTTGAATAGTGGCCAAGTAAAAGCACATGTCACCTCTTTTCACCACACAGTGTTTTTTTTTTTTTTCCAATCTGCCAATATTAGTAGGGTTTTTGTATTGTTTCTACAAATGTTAAAACACTTTCTTCCAAATACTAATGAAAGAGAATGCTCTTTCTGATGGATCACTGCCTCATGATTTACATTTTTCTCAGTAGATGGGTCCCTGCTCTAAAGCAAATTTAACATCACTGGTAAATAAGATGCTCAATTTTTAGAAAGAGAACTCACTTACTGTCAGGTTCATATCTGAGAGACTGCATTTCAGAGTTCCTTTAAGTATGAAGGTTGCCATTGTGTTTGTTTTTGTTTATAAATACCCAGTGAAGAACCACTGCTATTAGTATGAAATATAGAGCTTTGACATTATTATGTAAATCATCAGACAGACTTAAGCTAATTTATACAAATTTAATTCAGGACCCCATCTATTGTGCTAAGCAAAAGCAAGCTGACCAAATGACACTCTCATAATTATATGTGATAGTCTTAGTCATCACTGATTTGTGCCCCTGACTTTTGTGAAAGAGTTAAGTTACATCTCATCAGAGCATCTCACATCATGCAATTTTTACATTAACCAGATATATATTCTTCTGTATTCATGGAATTAAATTTAGAGTTTTTAAGCATCAGTCTTTAAACCAATTGCTGCTACTTATGTGACTGCCAAAAAGTGAAATAATTAGTAATTCTTGTAAATAATACATGATTTTTCTATTTTATTATGAAGGTGAATAGCCATATTTGTAAAATGACAATCATGTGTGTTAACCCAGTACTTTCCGTTCAGGAAGACACATTTGCTTTTTGTGATATGCACAATGTAGATAAATATTCTGTCTGACTTTCTTTTTTGATATATAGAAATATAAAATTGTGGTTTATATATTTAAAAATATCAAGCTGAGTATTAAAATGTTTGCATGTTGTCTCAGAAATCGGATACTTTGAATGTGTTTCACAGTTTGAAATAAGCTATTCAATGTAATATTTCTTGTTTGTATGCACCTGAGCTTAGATTTTACATGAAGTATTTTTCCAGTATTATATGTACCCTCTGAAACATATAGGGACATGCTTATTATACCAAAAGGTTGTTGAAAAGTGGGCACTTAAAGCTTTCAGAATATCTCAATGCTGATGTAGCATGTGTGTTGCAATTGCCTGTTTCTGTATAAATGTCTTCAATGCAATATCCTAGAAAGCTTTTCTATTTTAATAAAAATAATTTTATATGATTGTGTGTACTTCCAAGTAATGTGTACATTCAGAATGAAATTATTGATCACCCTTAGGTGAGCCATGTCTTTACTCTGGAATAAGAAGCCATGTTATTATCCTAATCCAAGGGCCCTGGGAGAGCAGCGCAGCTAGAACAAATGGACCCAGGCATGGCCCAAGGACAGACAGCAGCAGAGCCAGGTCCACAGACCACAGCTTCAGGCCTCAGGACAGAGAGAGCTGGCCTTGTGAGACCTCAGAACAGACAAGGCAGTTCTACTTCCCACTTTCCTGGGCCTGATGCTTCAGTTCCAGGGCACATCCCGATTCAGAGAAGACTCTGCAATATGGGAATGTAGGGCCTGCTGAGGAGGACCTGCGAGGTAGTGTCAGTCAGCTTAGGCTAAGTCGCCAGAAACCCTAATAGTTTACAGCCACGGAAGCTTCTATGCTGTTCCCACCACTTGTCCACTGTGGGTCAGCCGCAGCTCTTCTCAACACCTCTTTACTCCACGGCCCATTCCAGTGTTCTCACAAAAGGGAGAAAAGAAACAGAACACAAGCTGACTCTGAGGTCTGCTCAGAGTGACACTGTCCTTTCTTCCTACATTTCGCTGGTTAAAGCAAGGCACAGGGCTGCTCCTGAACTCCAAGGATGGAGATGTAAAATCTTCCCATGGTGCCCGTGTGTGTTGTGGGTAAAGGCAATAAGTATTTTAGGTAATATGGTCCACCACAGAGGTCCTTCCTCAACAGGTAGGACAACAGCCAGACCTGAGGAGATTTTGTTGTTTTATATTGTATTTAGAAACAGGGTCTCACTGAATTGCTTAACGCCTCGCTTTTGCTAAGGCTGGCTTTGAACTCGCATTGCTCCTGCCTCATCCTCCCAAGCCACTGGGATTACAGGCGTGCGCCACCGCACCTGGCCTAAGGAAATTTTTTTTATTAGAAAAGCAGTAGAAGTTCCATGGTCTGAAAAGGAAATTAGAGAGATGAGAAGGGGTTTGGCCTTGGGTTTGTGGAAGGAGATATCTCAAGGGGGAGAAAGATCTAAAGGTTGGTCCTGCTCTGGTAGCACAGTCATGAAAACTCCAAAAATGGTGATAGGAGAAAGAAGCCCAGGTCAGATCAGGGGGATAATGCTTTTCTTTTCTTTTGATACCAGGGATTGAACTCGGGTACTCAACCACTGAGCCACATCCCCAGCCCTATTTTGTGTTTTATGTAGAGACAGGGTCTCACTGAGTTGCTTAGTGGCTTGCCATTGCTGAGGCTGGCTTTGAACTCATGATTCTCTTGTCTCAGCCTCCCAAAGTGCTGGGATTACAGGCGTGCACCACCCGCCCGGCTCCAGGATAATGCTTTTCAGTTGCTGCCTGCAGTGGACAATAGGCTGCCTCAGGGACAGACTATGGATGGCTCTCCAGCAGAGGACTTGTGATCCATAGGAGAGAACTGGAACTACAGGGAGAGACAAACGGGACACCTGTACCCTGTAAGCATGCCTGGGACTCGCAGAAGGAAAGGCCTGGGAGCCCAGGAGAGGAGTTCTGCAGAAGGAAGACAATTTAGAGGGCAAGGTCACTGCATGAAAGTGGGTTCTAATGATTCAGTCTTCTACAGACAGAGGTAATGAAACCATGTCCACAGAACTCCAAGCACAGTGTTCTAAGCAAGAAGAAAGGAGACAAGAGCCACAGTGACTTCTCTTTGTCACTCATGCCTCTTATGTATAAGAAAAATATTTCTCAAAAATTTATCCACATTCATTTCTTGCATCTCTGTGGCTAGGACTGGGTTATACTTCCACCTCTAAAATAGTCCCTGGCCGAGGGGAACAGGATGACCATGCCTGGCTTAGTCCAAGCACTGCATACACTGCTGCCCAAACAAAGGCAAGGTTCGAAGGATAAGTACATAAGGCAAGACGCTGTTGCACTCACCACCAACAACGTTTGCTTCAGTGAATCTTTTTGCAGTCTTTACTTGCTAGAGCATAAATATGAAAACAACTCATTTTTCTAGTAACTGATCCCTGGATGTGCTATATGGACCCATTTCCCAGGAGGTAGTGGAACCCCCACAGCAACACCTCTGGAATTCCATAACTTTATTCCTCACCTTCAGTTATTTAAATGGCCTCACTTCATTTCTCAGATCTCTCTCCTGGTTATTTTTAAAATGTCAATACCACATTCAGTGTGAAAGCCCTTCCTGCCTCCCCTAGCCTAGGCTAGATGAGTGACTGCTCAGAGTAGAAGGGATAGAAGGTATGGCCTCCATGCCTCCAACAGAGGCAGTCCTCACCTCTCAATGAGTCAGTGAGCTTGGCATGATGTTACTGTTGGCATTGGTCATAGCTAGTCATGAAGCCATTTGGGATCTTTTTGTTTGTTTTTTGGTGCTTAGGACAAAACCCAGGACCTCTCAAGGCACCCTGCCACTGAGGCATATCCGCAACCCTCATGAGGACATTTTCAATAGAAGTTGTGGGGCATTTGTTTGTTTCTAGAAAGAACACTCTCAACTAAGAAAGGGTTCCTGAGTGGCATTTCCCTTAGTTACAGTTAACTTTTGAGTAGGTAATCTAACTGCACACACAACATGCCATGGGAAATATTACAGAGGTAGAGATAGAGTATAACAAGGGAGAAGATAGAAGGCTTCTAACAGAAGGTTTGAATTGAGCTGGGCCTGGTAGAAATCAGGAGGCTCTGCCAGAGTGGCACCCAATGCCTCTGCCCTTGCCCTTCCAGCTACCCTGAACAGCTGGAAAACCCTGATGTGCTGGATTGCGCACATCAACTTCACCTACTGGTCTGTGTATTAGTTAGTCAACACTTATTTGCTTATTTATTTGTTTATGTATTTTGGTACTAGGAACTGAACCCAGGGGCACATTAACACTAAGCTACATCCCCAGCCTTTTTTTTTTTTAATTTTGAGATGGGGTCTCCCTAAATTGCTGAGCCTGGCTCACTATATTGCAATCCTCCTGCTTCACACTATTGAGTGGCTGGGATTACAGGCTTATGCCATCATGCCCAGCTTCTAATTTTTTGTTGAGTTGATTTTATAGAGATGTATCTATTGGATATGTCTTCCAATTCTAGGTGTATTTTACAATTCTCCTCTTTTTCTCTTTTCTAATGTATCATTTTCTGTTTTTAATCTATATCAATTTTTTTAAAAAATTCAGTTGTAGATGGACACAATACCTTTATTTTATTTATTTTTATGTGGTGCTAAGGATCAAACCCAGTGCCTCACACATGCTAGGCAAGTGCTCTACCACTGAGGCCCAGCCCCAGCCCCTCTATATCAGTTTCTTTAGGAAGTCATTTTTTAAATGTCTTATGGAAATTTTCAAACCTCTGGAAAATTTGAAAATGAAAATCCATATACTCATCATATAGATTCTACAAATAAAATTTCATATATTTGCTTTTATTGATACATCTATCCTATCTACCCTTCTTATTTTTTATATTTCAGAATAAGTACAATTGATTTTAAATTTTTTTTAATATTTATTTTTTAGTTGTAGGTGGACAGAATATCTTTATTTTATTTTTATGTGGTGCTGAGGATCGAACCCAGTGCCTCATGCATGCTAGGCAAGCACTCTACCACTGAGCTACAGCCCCAGCCCTGATTTTAAATTTTTTTAAATATTTTTTAGTTGTCAATGGACTTTTATTTATTTATATGTGGTGCTGAGAATTGAACCCAGTGCCTCACACGTGCTAGGCAAGTGCTCTACCACTGAGCCACAACCCTAGCCCCTGATTTTAATTTTATGCATTTCAAATAAGTTGCAAACATGGATACACTTTTACCCCTAAACTTCAGCATTCATTCAATATTTCTGTTTCTTTCCTTTCATTTATTTTTTCATTACTTATCTAGCTTCTTTATTTCAACACTTGATTTATTTATTTTTCTCTTTTTAAACAAGCAATATGGTAATATTTAAAATTTATTGATCATCTATCATGTTTCAGGCCATGTTAGGGGAATTTTTGCCAAAAATCAGGGAAGCCAGGTATGGTGGCTCACACCTGTAATCCCAGCACTTTGGGAGGCTGAGAAAGGAGAATTGTGATTTCAAAGTCAGCCTGAGCAATGGCGAGGTGCTAAGCAACTCTGTCTCTAAATAAAATACAAAATAGGGCTGGGGATGTGGCTCAGTGGCTAAGTGCCCCTGAGTTCAATGCCTGGTACAAAAAAAAAAAAAAAAGAAAAATCAGGGAGTCTTCTCTCTCCAATCCGCAAATTACAGAATAGATTACAAATCAATGTAAGGTTCAGAATCCTAAAATAGATATCAGTAAAAAGGTATCTTTTCATTATGTTTCTTGATTTTCAAATTAAGAAAGTATTCAGTAATAATAAGTCATTTTCTATACTTTTTTTTCAGCCCTCTGATGGTGAATCTTCTCTCCTTACTGGTTGTAATGCTCTGGGCAGAGTCAGATAAGAGTCTCAGGAAGAAGGCAGCATAAGAGGTTCTCTACATTGTCACAGCGTGAGCAATATTTCTTTTTCATACCTTCCTACTTTTCTCTTGTTTATTCAAGATTGCCAGACAGATCATCTAACTACCGTTTTTCTTTCTCATTTGGAGCAATAGAGATGAATTTGGTCTATATCATCAGCAAAACGTGAAATCTAGCAAATACTCTATGCTCTGTTGTACCTGACACCTATTAATTATCTCCTGGAACTAAATCAACTTGAACCTATGCATCACGTTCCTTTTCACCTTGTGGAATTCTTCCATTGGAAGAATTGTCATATGACAAATGACCAAATATAACCAAGAAAGGTTCCTGGCCCACTTCCTCAAGATTGTCCAGGGATACCTGTCATATAAGCATAATCCCAAGTGCTTCAAATAAATTATCTCATGGAATTCTCACAACCTCTCTATGAGGCAAATAGTATCATTGACACCATTTACAACTGATGCTAATAAAACTCGACTTATGCTATGCTGATTAGATGAAAGGTTGTGACCAGATGTTCAGAGAACATAACCCTGTATTTCCTCCATCAAAGAGTAGCTAGCAAGCTGGGCGCAGTGGCACACACCTGTAATCCCAGCACTTAGGGAGGCTGAGACAGGAGAATCACGAGTTCAAAGCCAGCCTCAGCAAAAACGAGGCGCTAAGCAACTCAGTGAGACCCTGTCTCTACATAAAAACACAAAATAGGGCTGGGGATGTGGCTCAGTGGTCGAGTGCCCCTGAGTTCAATTCCTAGTACCAAAAAAAAAAAAAAGAGTAGCTAGCAAAGATTTTCTTCTTTTCTGTAGGTTCTCTTCACATTCGTGTTTCTTTTGTTGTGCAGAAGCTTTTAAATTTGATGCCATCACATTTATTAATTCTTGGCATCATTTTCTGAGCTTTAGGGGTCCTATTGAGAAAGGTGTTGCCTGTGTCTATATGCTGGAATGTTCTAAGAGTTGCATAGTTTCTAATTCCTAGGTCTTTGATCCATTGTGAGCTGATTTTTGTGCAGGGTGAAAGAAAAGGGTCTAGTTTCAATCTTCTACATATAGACAACCAGTTTTCCCAGCACCATTTGTTAAAGAGGTTTTATTTTCTCCAATATATATTTTTGCCACCTTTGTCAAGGATCAGAGGACTATAGGTATGTGAGTTTGTCTCTGTGTCTTCTATTTTTTACCACTGGTATATGCGTTTGTTTTTATTCCAGTACTGCACAGTTTTTGTTACTATAGATCTAAAGTATTTTGAAATCAAGTATTGTGATACCTCTATCATTGCTTTTTTGGCTTAAAATTGTTTTGGCTATTCTGGACCTTTCATTTTTCTTTTTTTTTTTAATATTTATTTTTTAGTTGTAGGTGGACAGAATATCTTTATTTTTATTTTTATGTGGTGCTGAGGATCCAACCCAGTGCCTCCCGCATGCTAGGTGAGCACGCTGCCACTGCGCCATAACCCCAGCCCCCCTTTCATTTTTCTAAATGAATTTTAGAACTGTATTTACCAGTTCTATAAAGAATGTCAGCCAGGTGCAGTGGCGCAAGCCTGTAATCCCAACACTTAGGGAGGCTGAGACAGGAGAATCGCCAGTTCAAAGCCAGCCCGCAAGGGCAAGGTGCTAAGCAACTCAGTGAGACCCTGTCTCTACATAAAAACACAAAATAGGGCTGGGGATGTGGCTCAGAGGTCAAGTGCCCCTGCGTTCAATCTCCAGTACCAAAAAAAAAAGAATGTCATTGATATTTTGATGGATAATTGCACTGAATCTATATATTGCTTTTGGTAATATACCCATTTTAACAATATTAATTCTGCCTATGAATGAACATGGGAAATCTTTCCATCTTCAGAGATCTTCTTTAATGTCTTTCTTCAACATTCTATAGTTTTCATTGCAGAGCTCTTTCACCTCCTTGGTTAGTTTTATTCCTATGTATTTATTTTTTAAGGCTATTGTGAATGGAATTGTTTTCCTGATTTCTTTCTCAGCAAATTCATGGTTGGTGTATAGGA
>PVHX01028909.1:0-17539 GCA_004024805.1 Geosciurus inauris
TGATCCTCTTGCCTTAGCCTCCAGAGTATCTGCAATTATAGGCATGTGCCACCACATCTGGCTTGGTATTTATACTATTGGCCAACCCTTGAATTCCAGATTAATCCCTGTTGTGTTTTTTTTTCTTTCCTGACTGCTATCCTATACTTGATGATGATGCTTAGGAAGAGTAGATAAACATGCACATGCACAAATTTTTTGCAATACCAGGCTGCTCTACCTCTGAGCTACATCCTCAGCCTTTTTTTTTTATTTTTATTTTGAGACAGAGACTCCCTAAGTTGCTCAGGCTGGCCCTGAACTTGCAATCCTCTTGCTTCAGCCTCCTGAATAGCTGGGATTACAGGTGTGAGCCGCTATACCTGGTAAACACACACACTTTGAAATCAGTTTCAAAGTGCTTTGGAATGAAGTTGTAGAAAAATATGAAACAGGAATCAGAAGAAAAAGAGAAAAATCACAATCACTATAATGTATGCATGAATCTTCTACCTACATATTTGGGTTTGTTCTACTTATAAATCATAGTAGTCTTCTCAGAGTGAAAAATGAAATTATTAATGTACTATTAATTTTTTTCTTATGTCATGTGTAGAGTACATCAAGAGCTCTGAACAACATTTAAGCACATGGTACAATGTGACTTTTTATAGAACAAAATATCAGATTTCCTGGGAGTATCTGTCTTTCTCATTATCTCTTTATTACATATCAAAACATGATTTTTAAAATTATTTTTAGTTGTAGATGGACATAATATCTTTATTCTATTTATTTATATCTGGTGCTTAGGATTGAACCCAGTGCCTCACATGTGCTAGGCAAGGAATCTACCACTGAGCTACAACCCCAGTCCTCAAAACATGAATTTTAAAAGGAAACTCAGTATAAGTATATTAGAAGAAGCCATTTGAGCCAATAATTTTTAGGTTTCCTCATTCTATATCACTGATATGGCTACACAGCCATTCATGGTAACTTGCTTACAATGGCTTGTTATGTGTAGTGTGTACTATATCATATAAATTTGAATCACCAAAATAGCCTTTGCTTAAAGAAGCCAAGCTCCTTTGAATGTATCTATTGAAGGATCTTGGGGCAGGAAGAAAGTAAAAAGGAATATCTTGCTACTGTCAGAAAACAAGAATGCTCTCAGAGATGGATAGAAGAGTTTTGGAAAAAAAGAGACCAACATAGCTAGAGAGTATACTGACTCACTGGCAAGGAGAGAGCATTGAAAAGACATAGACACAAATACATACAATATATGGCAATTCTAATATAGGAAATAAGTGTAATTATTGTTATAGTCAATTGGCCTAATTCATCTGCCAAAATTGTCATGAGTCCATAATGATAATAGAAAGTACAGAAAATTAAGGAATATTAAGTAGTTTTTATATTTATGTAAGAAAATATGGCACACAGTATAAATACATTTTCTTTTATCTAGTTTAAAAGAAAACTGCACAAAACAATAATTATGGAATTTATATTTGGGCTTAAAGCATAAATATATAATACATACATATATAGATGAAAATAGTGAAGAGAGGGAAAGAAATGTAGATATAATGAAACAATTCCTACATTTTACTAAAATTGAATTTGCAATGATTTGGAGTAGATTGTGATAAATGAAGATTTTTTTATTTTTCAAAAATTTTGTTTGTTCTTTTTAGTTATACATGACAGTAGAGTATACTTTGACAAATTTATACAAACATGGAGTACATATTATTCTAATTAGGATCCCAGTCTTGTGGTTGTACATGATGTGGAAATTCATTGTGGTGTATTTATACATGTACATAGAAAAGTTAAGTCAGATTCATTCCACTGTTTTTCCTATTACTATCTCCCTTTCCCTTAATTTACCTTTATCTAATTTACTGAACTTCTATTCTCCCCCTAACCTTGTTGGGTGTTAGCATCCACATATCAGAGAGAACATTCAACCTTTTGTTTTTTGGGATTGGTTTATTTTGCTTAGTGTAATAGTCTCCAGATCCTTCCATTTACCAGAAAATGTCATAAAGTCATTCTTTTTATGGCTGAGTAGTAGTCCATTCTGTGTACATACTACATTTTCTTTATCCATTCATCTGTTGAAGGACACCTAGTTTGGTTCCATAGCATAGCTCTTGTGAATTGAGCTGCTATAAACATTGATGTGGCTGTGTTACTGTAGTATGCCAATTTTAAGTCCTTTGGATATATACCAAGGAGTGGTATAACTGGGTCAAAGGGTGGTTCTCTTCCAAGTTTTCTAAGGAATCTCCATATTGCTTTCCAGAGTTCTTACACCAATTGCAGTCCCACAAGCTGCAAGGAAAGTACCCTTTCCTCCACATTCTCACCAATATTTATTATTACTTGTATTCTTTTTTTTTAAATTTCAAAATTACATTTAGTGCACAGTTCTTGTATCAAATCAATTTTGCAATGATGTGAGAATAAAAACAAATAAGTCAACAAAATAATTGCATTTCATATTAAGAATGTGTGTTATTATCTTCAGAAGACAATATGACCTGATGTTTGTTGTTTGTCTCTTGGTCCTATGACATGATATTATTGAAATTGAGGCTGTGCATGATACTGATGTTGGAAAGTATTTGAAGATAATGACAAGTAGTGTATTAAGTCGTGTCATCAGTCTTTCAAATTGCTGACAAAATTCAATAGAAAACCCCTGAAATATTCTATGGTAGAATCTTACTGTTTGCAGTTGTTTACCTTTCAACAAAAGAGAAGCATCCCTGTTCATTGCAGGTGACTTCATGGCAACTCCCCATAAGTAGGGACAAAGTGCCCTTCCACACCTGTGATCAGGTTGGGCCAATGGATTGTGAGCAGATGTCACTTATCTCCTGATCAAGCAGAAACTCTGTTGTAATGGTTAACTTTTGATGTCACATTTTAAGTTTAGGTGTTAAATTTAGGGGACTGGGTTAAGGGATGCCAAGGTAGCTGGTAAACTATCATTTTTTGGTGTGTTTGTGAGGGTGTTTCCAGAAGAGATTAGCATTTGAATTGGTTGAGTAAGTAAAGATCTGCTCTCACTAATACAAATGAGCATCATCTAATTTATTGAGGGTGCTCACAGAATAAAAAGGAGGAAGAAGTGGGAATTCATTCTCTCTGCCTGAGCTAGGACATCCACCCTTCTGCCCTTGTCCAGTGAGCAGGACAGTCTAGGTCTCAGAATTTCAGACTCAGTCAGAGACTTACACTATTGAACTTCTCTTCCTGCTCCCAATTTCCAGGCGCTTGGAATCAGACTGAATTACATCAATGGATGGAGCTGGAGAATATCATGCTAAGTGAAATAAGCCTATCCCCAGAAACCAAAGGCCAAATGTTTTCTCTGATATTCAGATGCTAATTCACAAAAGGTGAGTGGGTAGGGAAGAATAGAGGTACTTTGGACTAGGCAGAGGGGAGTGAAGGAAGGGGAGGGGAGGGGGTAGGAAGGACAATAGAATGAATTAGACATTATTACCCTATGTGCATATGTGACTATACAACTGGCATGTTTCTACATCATGTACAACCAGAAGAATGAGAAATTATATTCCATTTATGTATGATGTGTCAAAGTGCATCCTACTGTCATGTATAACTAATTAGAACAAATAAAAAATACCAAGAAAGGGGTGGGATTGTAGCCTTGTGGTAGAGCGCTTGCCTCACATGTGTGAGGCACTGGGTTCGATCCTCAGCACCACATAAAAATAAATAAGTAAAGATATTGTGTCCATCTTCAACTAAAAAAATATTTTAAAAAATACCAAGAAAAAAGATATATGAAAGATTAATTATAGGAATTTGGCTAACAGTTACAGAGGCTGAGAAGCTCATGATCTGTTACTTCCATTCTTGATTATTGCCATTCTGATTGGCACAAGATGAAATGTCAGTGTAGTTCTAATTTACATTTCTCTAATTGCTAGTGATGTTGAACATTTTTTTCATATATTTGTTGACCATTTGTATTTCTTCTTCTGTTCAGTTCCTTTGTCCATTTATTGATTGGCTTATTTAGGGTTTTGGTGTTAAGTTTTTTGAGTTCTTTGTATATTCTAGAGATTAGTGCTTTATCTGTGGTGCAGATTTTCTCTCATTCTGTAGGCTCTCTCTTCATGCTCTTGATTGTTTCCTTTTCTGCGAAAAAGCTTTTGAGTTTGATGCCATCCCATTTATTGAAACTTGATTTTAATTCTTGAGGAAGCCAGTTCCTAGGCTAACATGATGGAGTGTTGGGCCTACATTTTCTCCTAGTAGGTTTACAGTATCAGGGCTAATTTTTAGGTCTTTGATCCATTTTGAGTTTCGTGCATGGTGAGAGATAGAGGTTTAGTTTCATTTTGCTGCATATGGATTTCCAGTTTTCCCAGCACCATTTGTTGAAGAGGCTATTTTGTCTCTAAAGTATGTTTATGGTGCCTTTGTCTATTATGAGACAACTGTATTTGTAATCTCCACAGCAATAACTAAGAAAATAACTCAAAACACAAGTTCTAAAAAGAATTAAAATAATACACTAGAAAACAGCTAATTAAAACAAAAGTGAAGTAGTAAAGAAGGAACAGAGGACCAAAAGAGACAGAAGACATACACAAATTGCAAATGGGAGTTTTAAATTAAACCATCTAAATAATAACATTAAATGTGAATTCACTAAGTACTCCAATTAAAAGGCATAAATTCAATTTTATGTTGTCTACAATAGATATACTTTTGATTTATAAACACAAATAGATTAAAATGATCCTGGCATTCTCCAGTGAAACTATCTGAGACTAAAGATTTCTTTTTTTGTGAGGGGGTTGTTAAATTATGAATTAGTTTTCTTTAATGGTTATAAGACTATTAAAATTATCTACTTCATCTCAGTTGAGTTTGGACCAATTTGTAGTTTTCAAGTTGACAAATTTGAGTGTAGAATTGTTTATACTACTCCCTTATGATTGTTCAAATGGAAGGCAGATAAATGTAAATAAAAAACTATAGAAGTTTTAGGGAAAACAAGAAAAGAAATTCTTGAGGACCTAGGCTAGATTAAATGTTTTTTGACATGATACCAATACTATAAAAGAATACCTATAATACCTATAAAATACCTATAAAATAAGAAAACCTATAAAAGAAGAAAAATGATTTAGACTTTACCAAAATTTTGAAAATTGGTCTACTAAAGATGTAGAGAAGGGGCTGGGATTGTGGCTCAGTGGTAGAGCACTTGCCCCACAAGTATGAGGTACTGGGTTTGATTCTCAGCACCGCATATAAATAAATGAATAAAATAAAGGTCCATCAACACCAAAAAAAAAAAAAAGGTGTAAAGAAGAATGTGAGCCAGGCATGGCAGTGTGTGCCTATAATCACAGCTACTTGAGAGGATTAGGCAAGAGGAGTGCAACTTTGTGGACAACCTGGGCAACTTAGTGATACTCTGTCTCTAAAGACAAAAAGTTTATAAAAGGGCTGGGGAGGTAGATCAGCTGTATAACATTTGCCAAGCATATGCAAGACTCTTAGCACAATTCTCAGTACAACAACAAGAAAAAAGAGTATGAAAAATCAAATTAAAGACTGTGAGAAAATATTTGCAAACCACCCATTTAAGTGTGGACATATATTTAAAATATACATAGAGCTCTTAAAACTCTACAGTTACCCAGAACTTCAAAACAAACTCTACAGTTAAAGACAAACAATCCAATTAGTAAAAAGTTAATAGATATATACTTTTCACTGAAGAAGCTATACAAATGAAAAATAAACTTATGAAAATACCTCCAACATCATTAGCCACTAGGGAAGTGCAAATTAAAACCCCAAAGAAATATCATTATATACCTTTAAGAAAAGTTAATTTAAAAAAATAGTGATAATGCCAAATGCCAAAAAGAATGTGGAGAAACTAGATTACTCATACAATAGCCATGGGAATGTAAAATGGTACAGCTACATAAAAATTGCATGGCAGTTTCTTTAAAAACTAAACACTTGCATACCATATAATCCAGCAATTGCAATCTTGGGCACTTATCCTAGAGAAATGAAAATTTATGTTCACACAAAAACCTGTACATGAATATTCATACCAGCTTTCTTCATAATAGCCCCAAATTGAAAACAACCCAGATGTCCTCCAACAGTTGAATAGTTAAACAAACTGATACATTCATACTATGGAATACTACTCAAGAATAAAAAGAAACAAACTATTGAAACATGCAGCAACACGAATTAATCACCAGGAAATTATGCTAAATGAAAAAGGCATTCTGAAAAGATTATACACTGTATGATTCCATTTATGCAACACTTTTGAAATGACAAATTTTAGAAATAGCAAATTAGCGGTTGCTAGGGGTTAAGAACTGAGAGCTGAGAGTGGGAGAGGGAGGTGAATAAAAGTAAAATGAATAATCCCTGTGGTGATGAACTTTCTCACTATCTAAACTTCAGTGGACACAAGAAACCACATACATGATAAAATTGCATAAAATCAAACATGCACACACACACAAATAAATACATATGAAAAGTGGTTAAATTAGAATAAGGTTGAGGAATTGTATCAATGTTAGTTCCCAGAATGTGACATTGTACTATAGTTATGAGAAATTATGCCACTGGGGAAACCTGGGTAAAGGGTACACAGGACATTTCCTTAGTACTTCCTATAATTGCATGTGAATGTACAATTATCTCAAAATGAAAATGGAAAAATATATTATAGAGAAAAATATAAAATATAAAAGAAAAATATAAAATAATTCAAAACACTGTACCATTCAAATAATAACCATAAGAAATTTAGAATGGCTATATACTTTAAGACCAAAAAATATTACTAGAGACAAAAGTTTCATGTGGTAGAATTTAAAAACACACATACCTAACAATAGAGTCTAAAATACATGAAGCAAAACCTGCACAGAATTTAAGGAAAAATAATTATTTGAGACTTTAAAGGCCTTTTCTCAATAATAGATATAATTAGACAGAAAATAAGCAAGGATATATAGAAAAATTGAGTAATACTATCAACCAACTCAACCTAACTCTTATTGAATACTACTTCTGGTAATAGAAGAATATACATTCTTTTTCTTTTTTCTTTTATTGGTTATTTTTAGTTATATATGACAGTACAATCCATTTTGAAATAATTATACAAGCATAAAATATATCATATTCTAATTAGAACTCTAATCTTGTGGGGGTTGGGGCTGTAGTTCAGTGGTAGAGCACTTGCCTAGCATGTGTGAGGCAGTGGGTTTGGTTCTCAGCACCTCATATAAATAAGTAAATAAAGTAAAGGTCCATGGACAACTAAAAACATTTCTTTAAAAATTAAAAAAAAAACTAATTTTGTGGATTTATTCACTGTGGTATACTGATATATGTACATTGGAAAGTTATGTCAGATTCATTCCATTGCCTTTCCTTTTCTGATCCCCTCTCCTTTCTCTTCATACCCCTTGGTCTATTCCACTTTTTCAATATCCATTGAATAGACCACCTGTTGGACCATAAAATATTGAATACATTTAAATTGAAAGATATTGAAGTTATAAAAAATGTGTTCTCTGATCACAATGAAGTTAAATTAGAAATCAATAAAGTAGAGCTGTGGGTGTGGATCAGTCACAGAGCACTTGCCTAGCATGCATGAGGCCCTGTGTTCTGACCATAGAACTTCAAAAAAAAATCAATAAAATAAATTTTGAATATAAAAAATGTGAAAATTAAACAACATTCTCCAAATAATCCATAGATCAAAAAATAAATTTTAGGGGATATTAAATCTTAAAATATTTTGAACTAAATGAAAGCAAAACACACAACATCAATTATGGGATATACAATAGTCCTAAAGATTAAGGGATATACAATAGTTCTTAGAGGATAATATATAGCTGTAAGTGCCTTGTATTAGAAAAGAAAGACCTAGGGGCTGGGATTGTAGCTCAGCGGTAGAGCGCTTGCCTTGCATGCGTGAGGCCCTGGGTTCGATCCTCAGTACCACATACAAAGCAATAAAATAAAGACATTGTGTCCATCTACAATTAAAAAGTATATATATATAAAAAAGAAAGGCCTAGCCAGGTGCGATGGCACAAGCCTGTAATCCCAGCACTTAGGGAGGCTGAGACAGGAGAATCGCAAGTTCAAAGCCAGCCTCAGCAACAGTGAGGCACTAAGCAACTCAGTGAGACCCTGTCTCTACATAAAACACAAAATAGGGATGGGGATGTGGCTCAGTGGTTGAGTACCCCTGAGTTCAATCCCCAGTACCAAAAAGAAAAAAAAGAAAAGAAAGACCTAAGGGTGATATCAGAAAGATGGGGGAATAGGAAGTACCAGCTTTCAGACCACCACAGAAACACATATTTAACACTACTACATGGAACAAAATACCTTTGTTATTAATTCAGAATACAGTTAAGAAGTCGTAGGTCCACAAACAATCACAAAATTGAGACCAGCCATACTGAAATAGGTATGAAGAGAAATGCCACTTTATTTACATAAGCTTGTCCCCTAATTTGGCACAGCCCATAATTTCTTTAGAAGAAAGCGATAGTGGAACATGGATCAAATATCCTCAGACTCTTGAGGGACCACACAAGGGACCTGTTTCTGTACTGCCTCAAATGAAGTTCTGAAGAAAACAGCATAGTTTGTACACCTGGGGGCAGCCAAGGAGAACAAAAAGAAGTGGGCAGCTTACTACAGCCAACATTACTCTGTGACATTGTGAGAAAGTACACCACTCTGAGACTTCTTCCCCAGAAAGAAAAAATGAGAGGTATATAGCATACACCCCCATAAAAATGTTTGAAATGCTCCAAGAGATACAAGAATGGTTCAACATACACAAATCAATATATGTGATGCATCATGTCAACAGAATGAGGGGCAAAACCCATATGATCATCTCAATAAATGCAGAAAAAGCATTTGATAAAATTCAACATCACTTCATGATAAAAATTCTCAACAATTTAGGTATTAAAAGAATGTACATCAACACAATAAAGGTCATGTATGACAAAACCCATAGCTAACATCATACTGAACGGGAAAATGTTGAACAATATTCCTCTAAGATGTGGAGCAAGACAAGGATAATCACGTTCACCATTTTTATTCAACATAGTACTGGAAGTCCTAGTCAGAGCAATCAGACAAGAGAAAGAAATAAAGGACATCTAAATTGGAAATGAAGAATTCAAATTGTTCATGTTAACAGATAACATATGTTATATGTAGAAAAGCCTAAAAACTCTACCAAAACAACTGAGAACTGATAGATTCAATAAGGTTGCGGGATACAAAACCAACATTCAAAAATCAGTAGCAATTCTGTGTACCAATAATAAACTAAGTGAGAGAGAAATCAAGAAAGCAATCTCATTTAGAGCAGCTACAAAAATATAAAATACCTGGAAATAAATTTAACCAGTGAGGTGAAAAATCTTTATGATGGCAACTATAAACCATTGATGAAAGAAATTAAAGAGGTAGCCAAGAGTGGTGGTACACTCTTGTAATACCAGCAGCTCAGGAAGCAGAGGCAGGAGGATTGCAAGTTCAAGGCCAGCCTTGGCAACTTAGCAGGACCCTCAAAATAAAAACTACAAAGGACTGGGGATATAGCTCAGTGGTAAAGCACTCCTGGGTTCAATCCCCAGTACTTAAAAAAAGAAATTAAAGAGGACACAAAAACGGGCTGGGGCTGTAGCTCAGTGGTAGAGCGCTTGCCTTGCATGCGTGAGGCACTGGGTTCGAACCTCAGCACCACATAAAAATAAATAAAGGTATTGTGTCCATCTACAACTAAAAAAAAAAATTAAAAAAAAGAGGACACAAAAACATTGGAAGACATCCCATATTCATGGAGTGGAAGAATTAATATTGTTAAAATTTTTATACTATCTAAAATCTTCTACAGATTCATTATAATTTCTGTCAAAATGCCAATGACATTCTTCAAAGAAATAGAAAAAAAAATCCTAAAATTTGTGTGGAATTACAAAAGACCCCAAATAGCTAAAGTGGCCTTGAACAAAAAGAGCAAAGCTGGAGGTTTCTATAAAACCTGGCCTCAATACTGCAACACCAAACAGGAGCCTTTATACTGCTTTCTATACTGACTCTACTAATTTACATCCCCACTAACATTGTGCAAAGTTTCCCTCGACAACTCTTTTCCTGCCTCTTCCTTTATTAATACTAAAATCAGGCACTATGATCTCTCCCCTGATTTGCTTAGTTGTTTGGTGTCGTAGTTTTGATATGAAATGTCCCACAAAAGCTCATGTGAGAGACAAAGCAAAAAAGCTTATATGTGAAAGGATTTGGGTTATAAAAGACTTCACCTAGTCAGTGCATTAATCCCCTGTTAGAGATTAACTGCATAATAACTGTAGGCAGATAAGGTGTGGCTAGAGGAGGGGGGTCATTGAGAGGCATGCCTTTGGGGTATATATTTTGTTTTGGTGAGCAGTGCTCTCTCTTTACTTCCTGGTACAATGTTCTGAGCTGTTTTCCTGTCATGTGCTTCCACCATGATGTTCTGCCTCACAACTGGCCCAGAGCAATGGAGTCAGCCATCTGTGGACTGAGACCTCTGAAACCATGAGCCCCCAAATAAATTTTTCCTTCTAAAAATTGTTCTTCTCAGGTTTTTTGGTCATAGCAACGAAAAAGCTTACTAAATGTTTGGTGCATATTATATACCTCAAAGATTTGTTGAGAATAGATCTAATGCTAGTCAGTCTTAGTGCATGCACACACCTACACAAAGGGCATGAGAAATCTTTCATAGGTGGTAATATGTTTACTACTGTGATTAGAGTGATGATTTCATAGATGTATGCATATGTCCAAATTCACCAAATTGTGTACATTAAATATGTGCAGATTTTATCAATTATAAAGTCATTCAATAAAACTGTGTTTAAAAATGGAAAGACCTCAAATCATAACCTGTTTCTGCCTTAAGAAACTAGAAAAAGATATGATAAGAAAATATGTCAGTCACAAAAGGATAAATACTGCATGATTATACACATATAAGGTTATCTAGAGTAGTCAAATTCATAGACACAGAAAGTAGAATGATGGTTTCCAGGGACTGTAAGGAAGGGAAAATGAGGGATTTCTGTTTAATGGATATAGACTTCCAGTTTTGCAGATGAGAAAGTTGTGGAGGAAGAGAATAGACTAGTGACTACTAAATACTAAGAAGGGTAGGGGAGAGAGAGGATAGAAGAAGTCAGATAATGGGTACCAAAACACATATATGAAAAAGAAATTCTAGTATTCCACAGCTCAGTGGAGTGACTGGTTACAATAACATTATATATTTTATAAAGAACTAGGATTTCAAAGCCTCCAAATACAAAGAAATGATAAGTGTTTAAAGAGACATAATTACCTGGATTTGATCATTGCAAACTGTATACATGTATCAAATTACCACATTGTACCCCATAAATTTATTTAATTATGTGTCAATTTAAAAATTTTTTTGGAGGGCTGGGGTTATGGCGCAGTGGTAGCGTGCTCGCCTAGCACGCGGGAGGCACTGGGTTCGATCCTCAGCACCACATAAAAATAAAAATAAAGCTATTGTGTCCACCTACAACTAAAAAATAAATATTAAAAAAAAATTTTTTTGGAGACCAGCTGCATAACAATATGAATATACTTAATGAATATACTTAAAATACTTAGCTGTATACTTTTAAATGGTTAAAATGATAAACTTTGTTATGTTCTTTTTACTGCAATTTAAATAAGTAAATTAAATAAAAATTAATTAACAAAAAGAATCAAGAGCTGAGCATGGTGGCACACACCTGTAATCCCAGCTACTTGAGAGGCTAAGACAAGAGGATCACAAGTTTGAAGCCAGCCTCAGCAATTTAGCAAGACCCTGTATCAAAAAAAATAATAAAGGGGGCTGGGGTTGTGGCTCAATGGCAGATTGCTTGCCTAGCATGTGTGAGACACTGGGTTCAATTCTCAGCACTGCATATAAATAAATAAAATAAAAGTCCATTGACAATTTTTAAAAACTTTAAAAAATAATAAAAATAATGAAAAAGGCAGGAGATTTAGCTCTGTAGTAGAGCCTTGCCTAGCATGCACAGCCATGGCTTTGACCTCAGTACCATAAAAAGAAAAGAAACAAGAGAAAGATGAACAAACTTAACCAAAGCACAAAGAAGGAGGAAATAACCAAGATTAGAACAAAAACCAATTAAACAGAAAAACAATAGAGAAAATCAATAAGACAAAAAGGAATTTTTTCTTTTTTTATTTGTTGTTTTTAGAAACACATGATAGTAGAGTATATATTTTTTTAAATATTTTTTTAGATGTAGATGGACAAAACATCTTTATTCATTTATTTATTTTTATGTGGTGCTGAGGATTGAACCCAGTGCCTCACATGTGGGAGGCAAGTGCTCTACCACTGAGCTACAGCCTCAGCCCCAGTAGAGTGTATTTTGACATATTATACACACATGGAGTACAATTCATTCTAATTAGGATCCCATTCTTGTGGTTGTACATGATGTGCAGTAACACTGGTCATCTAGTCATATGAGCAAAGGGAAGTTATGTCCTATTCATTCTACTATCTTTCCTATTCTCATTCCCCCTCCCTTCCCTTCATTCCCTGTCGACTAATCCAATGAACTTCTATTCTGTCCCACCCTCTCCCCCCGCCTCCCTTGTTGTGGGTTAGCATCCACATATCAGAGAGAACATTTGGCCTTTGCTTTTGGGGACTGGCTTATTTCACTTAGCATGATAGTCTCCATTTTCATCCATTTACCAGCAAATGCCATAATTTCATTCATCTTTATGGCTGAGTAGTATTCCACTGTGTGTGTGTGTGTGTGTGTGTGTGTGTGTGTGTGTGTGTGTGTATAACTTCCTTTATCTATTCTTCTGTTGAAGGGCACCTAGGTTGGTTCCATAGCTTGGATATTGTGAATTGAGCTGCTATAAACATTGATTTGGCTACATCTCTGTAGTATGCTGATTTTAACTTCTTCAAGTATAAAACACGGAGTGGATAATTGGGTTAAATGGTGGTTCCATTCCAAGTTTTCTGAGGAATCTCCATATTGTTTTCCAGAGTGGTTGCACCAATTTTCAGTCCCACCAGTGTTGTTTGAGTATACCTTTTCCCCTACATCCTCACCAACATTTATTGTTGCTTATATTCTTGATTGGTGCCATTCTGACTGGAGTGAGATGAAATCTGTGTAGTTTTGATTTGCCCTTCTATAATTGCTAGAGATGTTGAGCATTTTTTCATGTATTTTTGACCGTTTGTATTTCTTCTTCTGTGAAGTACCCATTCAGTTCCTTTGCCCATTTATTGTTGGCTTATTTGTTTTTTTGGTGTTAAGTTTTTTGAGTTCTTTGTATATCTTTGAGGTGCTGGTGGCAAAGATTTTCTTCCATTCTGTAGGCTCTCTGTTCATCTTCTTGATTTTTTCCTTTACTTTGAAGAAGCTTTTTAGTTTGATACCATTCCATTTATTGATTCTTAATTTTACTTCTTGCACTTTAAGAATCTTATTGAGGAAGTCAGTTCCTGAGCTAACATAATGGAGAGTTGGGCCTACGTTTTCTTTCAGTGGGTACAGAGTCTCTGGTCTAATAAAAGGCAGTTCTTTAAAACAGCACTAAAATTGACTACTGACCAGAGGCAGGGTGAAGAGGAAGAAGAAGGAGGAGGAGAAGGAGAAAGAGAAGAGGAGGAAGAGGAAGTGTAGGAGGAGGACAAGAGAGAGAATGAGGAGAAGGAACCAAATTAGGAACAAAAGCATCACTACAGACCCTCCACAAATTAAAAAGAATGGAAGAGGCCTGTGGTTGTAGCTCAGTGGATAGAGTGTTGGCCTTGTATGTGTAAGGCACTGGGTCTGATCCTCAGCACCACAAAAAAATGAATAAATACAATAAAGGTATTGTGTCCATCTACAACTAAAATAATTATTTTAAAAAATCAGGGGCTGGTGATATAACTCAGTTGGTAGAGTGCTTGCTTTACATGCACAAGGCCCTGAGTTCAGTTCCCAGCACCACCAAAAAAAAAGAAAAAGATTGGAATAGAATTCTATGGGCAACTTTGTCCAGTGAATTAGACACTGTGGATGAAATTAACAAATTATTAGAAAGAAATTACTGAAACAAAAATCTAGAAGAAATATGGTAAATTCTGTGAATTGTATTTGTTTGTTTGTTTTCTGATCCTAGGGATTGAATCCAGGGGTACTGTACCACTGAGCCACATCCGTAGCTATTTAAAAACTTTTTTGAGACAGTCTTCCTATGTTGTTTAGATCCTTGCTAAGTTGATGGGGCTGGCCTCAAACTTGTGCAATCCTCCTGCCTCAGCCTCCTAAATCACTGGAATCACACCCACACCCAGCCCATTAAATAATATTGATTGTGTGCAAAAAATTTCAGACTATAGGGAAGAAAACATTTCCCAACTCATATGAGGCCAGTATTACCTTGATACCTTGATAGAAAAATATCACAAAAAAAAAGAAAATAACATAACTATATCCTCCCATGCGTATAGATGATAAATTCTCAATGGAATATTAGGAAACCAAATACGCAAACATAAAAAGTACTTACTATATGCCATTACCAATTTACCAATTGAAATTTATTCCAGGGATGCAAGATTAGTTTAATACATGAAAATCAACTAATGTAATATACCATATTAATAGAATAAAAGGAGCTGGGCACAGTGGCGCACACCTGTAATCCCAGACACTTGGGAGGCTGAGGCAGGAGGATAGCAAGTTCAAAGCCAGCCTCAGCAACTTAGCGAGGCCCTAAGCAACTTAGCACGACCTTGTCTCAAAATAAAAAATAAAAAATGGTTGGAGATGTTGCTCAGTGGTTAAGTACCCATGGATTCAATGCTCAGTACCAAAAAAAAAAAAAAAAAAAAAGAATAAAAGGCAAAAATTACATCATTATCTTAATTGACATGGAAAAGGCATTTGGCACAATTCAACACCCATTTATATTAAAAACTCTTAACCAATTAAGAATAGAAAGGACGGGGCTGGGATTATGGCGCAGTGGTAGCGTGCTTGCCTAGCACGCATAAGGCACTGGGTTCGATCCTCGGCACCACATAAAAATAAAATAAAGATATTCTGTCACCTACAACTAAAAAATAAACATTAAAAAAAAAAAGAATAGAAAGGAACTACCACAACCTGATAATGGGCATCTGCAAAATATCAACTAATGACATATTTGATGAGCAAATGCTTTTTCCCCTTCAATGGGAAGCCAGGTAAGATTGTCAGCTTTCACCAGTGACATTCAGAATTATAATGGAAGCTCTAGCCTATGCAACCAGGCAAGTAAAGGAAATAAAGACATCCAGAATGAAAAGGAGGCTGGTGTGGTGGCACACGCCTGTCATCGCAGTGGCTCAGGAGGCTGAGGCAGGAGGATCACGAGTTCAAAGCCAGCCTCAGGAATGGCGAGGCACTAAGCAACTCAGTGAGGCCCTGTCTCTACATAAAACACAAAATAGGGCTGGGGAGGTGGCTCAGTGGCCGAGTGCCCCTGAGTTCAATCCCCAGTACCAAAAAAAAAAAAAGTGGAAGAAAAAGGATGTTTACAAATGTGCTCATGCCTGACTTTTCTTTTATGGATACAGGTTTTGCTCCTGCTATTATCTGTGGACATCAAACTCCAGGTTTTTTAGCTGCTGAATGTGGACCTTCACCAGGGACTCTCCAATGGGCTTTCATGCCTTCAGCCTTAAATGAGGACTATATCATAGGTTCCTCTTTTTGAGACTTCCTCTTTCTTTGACTTAGCAGTTACTAATATCTCCAGTTCTCCAGACTGCAGACAGCCATTATGTAACTATCCAGTCTTGGTTTGTGTAAGCCATTTTAAAAAATGCCCTCTTACAATTATATATCCATTCTGTTGATTCTGTTCCCCTGGAGAACCCTGACTGATACACAGTCAATTATTTACCAAGCCCTCCCGATTCTACTCATAAATATCTATGGAATTCTCCTTTTTTTTTTCTTTTAGCACCATCTCTCTAGGGCAGGTCATTTCATTGCATAAAAACTTTTGCAGGAGCCTCCTAAATAGATTTAAATAAATAGATTCTTTCTCATCCATACTTCATCATTTTCTAGGGGAAATTGATTTTAAAATAACTCTTTATTATGGAAATTTTCAAGCACATATAGAAGCAAGGAGAATGATACAATGAATTCCAGGCACCCATCGCCCAGCTTCAACAATTAGCAACATATGATCAATTGCAGTTTTTATACTCCCCAGTGGACTATTTTAAACCAAATTCCAAATATTATTATATCCATAATTACCTCAGCATGTATCTCTAGAATATGAGGACTCATAAAAAACAAAAACAGCATCATGCTAAAAAATCTAATAAGTGTAATATAATCTATAAAATTTATATTGCATAAATATCTTACATATATATTTTTTAAATATTTTTTTCAGTTGTTGATGGACTTTTATTTCTTATTTATTTATATGTGGTGCTGAGGATCGAACCCAGTGCCTCACGCATGCTAGGCAAGCGCTCTACCACTGAGCCACCACCCCAGCCCCATCTTACATCTATATTTATAGTTTGTGTGTTTAAGATTTAAGTGAGGTTCATATGTTACAATTGATTGATATATCTATTGTGGTCTATAATATTTTCTTTTTTAAAATATTGTTTTAGTTGTAGATACACAATCTTTATTTTATTTTTATGTGGTGCTGAGGATCAAACCCAATGCTTCATGCATGCAAGACAAGTGCTCTACCACTGTGCTACAATCCCAGCCCAGTCTATAATATTTTCTTATCCTTCTTTATTTGTTTCTTTCCATTGATTTATATAAGAATGCAGGTCATTGGACTTTGTAGAATTTTCTACATTTGGACTTGTATTATTATGTCCCCATAATGTTATTTAGTATGTTTTTCATCCCCTATGTTTCCTGTTGACTGATAGGTGAATGTAGGGTTTGACTGATTTAGGTTTATTTTTATTTGTTGGCAAGAATATATAAGAGGTGATACTGTCTGTGTACTTGTGAACTTCCTTTTGCATCAGTAGACATCTTTTGCCAATTTTCCCTCTGCCTCACTCATTAAAATTGATCAATGTTCAACATTAACTATGAAGTATTCTTGCCAAAAATTCAAATATGAATCTGATCAAGCTTCTTTATCTACCAACTATAAGAAACGTAGGAAGTCATGTGTGGTGGCACATGTCTATAATCCTTGTGTCTCAGGAGGATGAGGCAGGAGGATTGGAAATTCGAGGCCAGCCTGGTCAATTTAGTGAGATCCTGTCACAAAATAAAAAAATAAGAAGGTCTGGGATGTAGCTCAGTGATAGAGTACTTTCCTAGTATATAGGAGACCCTGAGTTCAATCCCCAGCACCAAAAAAA